>VDFB02185613.1:0-10378 GCA_007258455.2 Sequoia sempervirens
TAGGGAAATTATGTTAATGCTGTGTTTTTGGTATATCTTTAACTATAAATGCTCTTTGGAATTCAGAAACTAAAGATTAAAAAATTAATTTGCAGCTAAATAGTATCTTTGAACCTGGACATAATTTAGAAAAAATCAAACAAAACATCAGACCTATCACAGAGGTCCCAACCAAAAACTAACCAGTTGTTTGACTGCATAGCACTTGAACCTAAGACCATCCAACTTTGTTTTTCCAGCCACTGCATCTCACGTCCATTTTCATAAACATTACATTTAAGCAATTTTTTCTTTCAGAGTTAGAAAGCTACTCAATGCTTCAAATGTTCTCTGAAAAACTTTCATGGATGCTAATCATCCCTCTATAGCATCCAGTTATGCATGCATAGATGACAAACTACGAGATAAAGGTCTGTAATTATTAGAGAAGTTACTTTGGTGATTACATCAAAATGAAAAGCACAGATTTACTGGAAAATTATAATAGTGACAAGAAAAATGGAGAGAATTCAATTAGCTTTACCCTTCTAAGTTCGATGTCAGGCATAGATTTTCTGAAGTTAGAAGCAAATATGGCATGAAAAACTGGACAGTCCACAAATCAGATTTTAAGGGCTAGAAAGACCATGAAATTTTCACGAGTTAATATAAATCGACTCAGACTTGATAGCCAATTGGCTTGTGATCATTCTAGGGAAACATTTATCAGTGTTGCACAACTGCCCTCAAGATATTTGTGACTGTGTACAGCCAAAGTGTTTCTGACAATTTATTTTCCCTAAAAGAGTTTGGTGTATGACAGAAACTTGAAAGCTTTCTAGGGGAAAAAATATTCACAGCATGTTCTTTGAAAATTTAAACATTTCTGCAATTTTCTTCCATGTTTTTAGTTGTATATCTTTTGCATGTTACACTATCTATTCACAAGTGGTGTATAAGTGCTTCATGTTTAGGTGTTCTGCAGTAGAAATGTGTATATGCAAGCTGCAAAGTGTTTGTAAAGTAAAGTAGTTTGATGGTTTGTTTGTAAAGAAGGCTAAGGAACAACAGCAGGACTTGGCTGCACAAAAAAATTCATGGAATGAAGAGTTTTAGAAGAAAACTAATAAACTGTGGTTGAAAAACAAAACAATAGATAGAGTTAAACTTAACAAAGGCAATGGCTAAGATTGAGGGGGAATCATCCGAGGATTCCTCTATAGAAGAATCATAACTCTTTTTCTTGCTCTTACAATCCTTCTTCACATGTCTCGGATTACCATGGTTCCAACACTTTACCTTACTTCGTCCTTCTGACTTCCCCTTCCCTTCCTTTTCTCCCTTAGGTTCCTTTTTCTCAGGCCTACCTTTTACAAACAAGGCATCTTGGATTTCTGTTTTAGACTTCCTCCTCATCTCCTCTGATAGGAGAGTAGGAATTATATTTTCCATCTTTGGATCTACACCACTACCATTGATAGCAACAATTAGATTTTCCCAAGATTCTGGTAAAGAACAAAGTAACAAAATGCATTTATCTTCATCTTCTAGCTTTACATCTACAGATTCTAACTGACTTAGAATCAAATTAAAAACATTAAAAGGAAATTCATGAAAAGTATTTGAAGCACAATTTTGCCACTCAATGGTATAGCATAGAGGCATTCAAGCCTAGTTGGCAAAGATACAGATAAATTTGAATTCTGAGCATATCTTAAGCAGTATGGCTTGGAGCCTGCAAATATTATCCTTCAAGATCACAGATTGTGGAGAGATAAGAGTGATCAATGCTTTTTAAGCTTCCACTTCAAAATATGTTTAGGCACTATTAATGTGACTTCACCTATGGCACAAGCTTTTACATCAACTGAACATATGGAGACTACAACTCTGCCAAGATTACAACCTATGTGAATTCCAAAGCCAGATAAACAAAATGATTCACCATCTTAATCTGCCACAAACAAAACATCATCCATACACAAACTTGAGTATAAATCTATACTTCTAGTGGGACATGGAATATTTGAGAGTGGGGAATGCAGGCTAATTTTTGGTATTAACATATGTTGTATTTGCCCACATAATAGAGTTATAACAGTCACACCATAAAAGGGAAATTAGAATGTAATGTCCCCAACTTCCGAATAGACACCACTAAGTTAATTTAGTTAATTAAATATTAAATTGTCCTAAGGTAATATTGTGGACGTTATATTTAATTAATTAATTAATGCTAAAGTGACTTTATTAAATAAATAAGCTCTAATATTAAATAAAGTGACTTTACAATGACAAAATATTTAATAAGTGGTGAACGATAAAAGACAAGTTGAGAAGGGAATTAATCATCTTGTGAAATTATTATCGCGAATATTTGAAGAGCATGTCTTACAAAAGTCTCGAGGACAAAAACCCTTGAGTGGTGAATTGGAAGAAAACCCGATTCATCTACTGGGTGGATTATCTTAGAATTCATGGTTGGATTTCATTGCAGGAATTTTGTGAAGTCTTCTTTGAAGACAAATTTCAGGTATTGGGTGAAGTTTCAAGTTGATAGTTTACACATTGAAGTTAATGCAATGAAATAATATCATATAGATTCTAGTTCCATGTTACAAGTTTCTATACAAATGATACAGAAGGCAGTTGGTGGGTAATAGTGTAAGCATAGGGAGTTATATTATTCGATATCTTCTAAGGAACACCTATGTTCTTTCCTAGTTGCACAATCATTAATCATCTATTTATACACTGAGGTGCCGATAGCAAAGGAAAGAAGCGGGCCTGCATAGGAAGGAATTATTAAAATATAATTGTTATTGACCTTATGCAGCTGCATCCCTATGGGAAAATAGTTTGGTTGGGTATATAAATTGAGGACAAGTATCGGGCTTTTTCCTAAGGCCACATGTGCATTATTCTTTCTAAGACTATCGCGGGTGTAAGTAGATAATATTTCATACAATCACAAGTCTAATGCAGGAGTTATTAGCTAATGCCACCGCAATTATAAAGATAGCAGTTGGTGTATGAAGGTAAATCATAAAGGCAACGCCACCATTTTAACAAATATTGCCACGTTGTTGTTGCATCCTATTATCCTATAGCTACCGCCAAACATGTTCCCTATGAATGAAAAGTAATGATTGAAGAAGCAGATCGATCTCTTTATTGCGTCCTTGGAGCCCACGATCAGCTATTGCATACAAATGACAAGCTAATATTGAATGAATTAAGGAGGCATCCACACATTAGAAATATATGATCCTGTATTTTGGAAAGCATTTGTATTCTAGGAAAGTTAAACATATTATATCTGTTGATTCAAAATTTGTAGGCCTTGTGTATGTTTGAAAAGTTATTGGAATATCAATTTCAAAATAAAACCAGGAGATTATGTTGATATAGATAAATGTGAGAATTATTTGAATTTAATATAGTGGAATATAGAAAAAGGAAAATTATATAGAGTTCAATAGGCAGTGAACTGTTTGACAAAATGCTTGCATTGTCAAACTGGTGCATCTGAGTGACATACGAGTGCCATTAATATATATAAAAATCTTGTTTTGCACTTTAGAACCAAGCATATTCCTATAAAGTATCATTTCTTAAGAGAACAAGTTAGTAATCAGGAGGTTAAACTTGAATATGTTTCAACTAAAGATCACATTGCAGATATGTTCACTAAGCCATTGCTAAGAGATACATTTGAAAGGCTGAGACAGAAGTTAGGAGTGGTTTCACTCCATCATTAAAGAGTTGTTTTGTTTAGGGGGGGTGTTTATTGCTTCATTTTATGCCCCATCATTGCTGTCTTACTCAGTGCTTGCAGATTGTATTAATCATTGATGTCAAAGGGGGAGCAGGATCTTGTTGATGTTTAAATGCAGCTTCGGTCATTACTTCCAGCCATCTCCTTTACGTTATTTGTTAAATTAAATAATAGCTAAGAGGCTATTTAATTTATATGCATCAAGAGGCATGATTTTCAATTAATGAAGAATTGTATGAGGCCGACCTCATTCTATCTTAGGCACAATTCTCTATGAAGGAATTTCATTTATTATAGATGGCCGACTTCTTGATTATAAAATATATATTACTTATGAAGGCCGACTTGGAGATAATTGAAGAGGTGCGACCTCTCTCAATACATGTATATATATCCATTCATTTCTCTCATTGTTCATCATCGAATTCATTAGCCTTCTTATTCATCTTCAGAGCAGTGCGAGTTTGTAAAGTGCAGATTGAGATCTGAGTATAAGGCAGAAATATTCAAGCAGTTTGTATCACTCAGTCCTGTACTTACATCAGTCTGTGATACTGATTTTTTGGCTTACTTATCAGCCTCTATTGTAAAGGAGATTTTTTCATTTGTGAATCAATAATATAAGAGATATTATTGGCTGGGTTTTTCTCCCTCAAGAGGAGGGTTTTCCCAGGGTATCTGCTGTGTATTGTGTCTGATTTTGAATTAAATTTCTGTGCATTAAATCTGATCACTAAATTTAACAGATCTCGGGAGAAGTATTGTTTTCTTGGTTTCAAGAGGTTGCAGAAGAAGATGGAGTTTATAATGACCCCTTTCTAGTGGAAGCACTTAACCTGAATCTTGCACTCAAGTGTTTCTCAAAGAGACATTAAAAGCGTTAAAGATCAATAAGTTTCAGTGATAATATCTAAAGATGATACAAACGCTTTCATTCTTGTCAAAGGTTTACTCAATTCTTCCTTATCACTCCTATTAATGATTCTTTCTATTTTATATTTCATAAATACATTAAGGTAGATATTAAATGTCTATCAAGACCCCAAGGTCGGCATCCTATTGTACCATTTATCATCCTAGTGAATGAAGAGCCATTATTACTTATAAGACTCAATAATTGTTGTAAGCATCATTATTGGTTAATCGTAAGTAGTATATATATATATATATAAACTTATCAATTACCGAAGTATTTTTATCAACATATGAATTATATATCCAGGGAAGATATTATATTTAATAGATTTATATTTACCTTATATATATTAAACATATATCTTAAACACCAACCTTTACTAAATACTTAATCCAATCATTGATTACCATTCATTTATTCTTGATTAGTTTCAACATAGATGGTAATTATTTATTTAATAACAGAAATCACTCACCTTCTACCTTGATCAGTTTGCAGATGCTTTACCTATCTCTTCTTCCATCGAATCATAGAGCAGGACTTATAATACTCTATCCCTATCCTTCACTGCTTTTCCACTATGATTCTTATCTATCGATCTGTATGCTAGTCCGTCCCCTTTGGTTCTTCACCCGCATGACAATCTGTCTTTTATTTCTTATATCCCAGATTCCCTCCGATTTGTCTTACACAGCTTCACTCTGTCTTATCTTATGGAATCTGGCAATGCTCTCTTCTATTCGATATGCATCTTGCTGATCAATCTCCTATTCAATCTCCTTGCACTCTCGTCAGCATCTCCCTCCTATATATTTGGTGGCTAGGAAAGTCGACAGGCAGATGATACAAATTGTCAATGGGGTCAGAAAGGTGGCCGCTTATTTGATTCCCAAACACCTCCCCGTTCATATATATATTCCATACGAAATGCAGTGTAATTCCCCGTTTTCTTCCTCCATTGGTGATTAGCTTTAGAGAATAATAAATGATTTTGAATTCCGTTCTAGTCTTCCGCTTCCCTCCATGCTTTGAAACGTGCTGTCTTTGTATCCCCGTCTTGGCCAAAAGACAAAGGCGTGCCCATTCCGCAAGGGATGTGCCTGTCTATTACACTTGTTTAACACACTTCTTTTTATTATAAAATATTATGTGTCTTTATAATAATCATAATTTCTATTTATATTTGGTTATTTAGACTTCTTTTGAATATTATAATATCCATTATATTGATACTTGTAATTATAATATATTTTATATTTATATTTTATTTTAATTTTATATACTTCAATATCCATTAGATCATAAATATTTTTCTTTTAATATTTATGACGTTATTTAGAATATTCATAATTATAATATTGTCTTTGACAATTATAATTATGTAATATCAAATGGTTAACTATTTTAATTATGCTTACTTGTTCTTTAAATGTCACGGTTTTGGGGACATGACAAAGTTGCCATCAATAACAAAGGGGGAGTTTGTTGGAATTTTTTTAAATTGATGTCAAGGTTTATTTGAGCTTGTCAAGTTGCTGATTATTCATTACAATTTAATTGAGCTGGTTGCCTTTTTGGTTGAGGTGTCTATTTGCTTGGTTGAGCTGCTTGAGCTCTTTACTTGCCTACTTCAGCTACTTGTATGTCTAGTTGAGCAGCTTGAGCTCCTTGGTTGCCTACTTGAGCTGCCTGTGTATATGGTTGAGCTGGTTGAGTGTCTACTTCAGCTGGTTATGTGTCTACTTAAGCTGCTTGTGAGCTTAGTTGTGATTTTGACAGCAGGTTGATTAGTCAACTATTCAAAGGGTCGAATCTTTTTAGCTTTGAGGAAAATTCAGCTATTCATCGATTTCTTTATAAGGCGGTTTCTATTTTATGAAGCTTTTAAAAAATTGCAGGCATATCTCAGAGTGGTCGGCTACAGGTGGCTTCCTTTATGAGATGTTTTTTTTATCTGACGTATCCACTACTTTGGCTCGACCTATTTGAGGAGTATATTTGCAAAAAAGGAGACATGAAGGCATCTATGTATTGTTGGCAGCTAGGAATCAAATCGCATTCTTCAAAAAACTTATTATTTCTCCTTCTTAATGCTTTACAGTTTCAGATGTGAAGAAGTGTGAATATTTCCTTAGCGGTGATTGTTGTAATAGAAAGGAGTCGGAGTCTTTCAAAGAGTGTGGCTGTATTTGTGAAAGTCATGGCATTTTTCTGATGTTAAGGAAGTAATTTGTGTTGGATATAATCTTTGCTTAGCTGCGTGGGTGAGAAGGGTCGAGATTTTATTAAGAGAAGAGTCGGGTGTTATCAAAAATTATTTTTATTAAAAAAAGACATCAGTTACTCTTTTTGGTTGTATCGTGCTCTTTGTGCGGACTATTTTTGGAGTATCTTTTTGAATGATTTGGAATTTGTCAGAAACGTCTTTGATTGGCAGTGTCAGTTTTAAAAATTATTCCTGGCAGAGATGTGTCAATCAAAATAACGATTTCAGAAATTATTCTTGGCAGCGTTGGCTATTTGTTTGTTGATTCTTCCTTATGCGACTGCTTCAGTTTTAATTATTCTCGGCTGACTTAATTTACCCAAATTTTGGTATTCATTCTGTGATGGAGTTATTTTGGTTTGTAGTTCGGTTTAAGCAAATAGAACCTTCTAAAGCTGTTCGGTGTTAGAGTGTGGTCTTAAAAATATTTTCCTTTCTTCCTTGGCACGAGTTAACATTTTGGGCAGAAGTTACAGCAAAAAGTTTTTTATTGGTTTAAGAATCAATTGCAGTGAGTGTGATGAAGTCTAGGAATATGTTGTGCGAGTAATTCTAAGTGAACAATGGTTTAGTTGGTATCTTCATTCAATAGGGGATATGTATAAAGTTGTGGTGACGAGTTTTCTCTAGACTTGATTTCTTTTATTCTCCTATGATAGGTGTTTGAGTTTATTTTCTGAAGTTGGTGCTTCAGCTACTGGAGTTGGTGCTTCAGTCTGCTCGGGGAGTTTGTGCTCTCTCTCTTCTGTAATATGGGTTGGAGCCCATTTTTGTTTATGAAAGCTATTTGATGCCGTGGTTTTTTACCCAAAAGGGTTTTCCACGAGAAATTTGGTGTTCATGTTTTAATGGTTGTTCTCTTTATGCTTTAAATGGTTTTATGCATTCATAGTTTTGAAAAGGTTTGAAATACTGATTCACCTCCCCCCCTCTCAATATTTCTTGTGTGTTTCTCATTAATTACAATGTTGACTTTATAAAATTGGGGACATTACAATCCAATTGGGGGATTACATAAAGACAGATGATTTCTACGTGGTTGGGATCGGATATACAAATGTTGTTCTGGGAGTGCAATGGCTACATTCATTGGGTAGAACAATAAGGAGTTTTAGAAGAGGGAGTTGGAATTTATAGCAGATGGCAGGCTAGTAGTGTTGAGGGCTTTGGTGAATGGTGCACCATAGATAGTGACAACGAAGAGGATGGAGACATCGTTCGGGCATGGTGAGGTTTCTTGGGCAGCCCAATGTCTTGTGTCTCCAAGTCTTCTTCCAGTGACGACATGCATCATCATGTGTATATTCAGCCCATCTAGGTAAACGCAATGTTGTGTTTGGAGATACCCTCTAGGTAGACCTCTTGATCGTGGGTTCAAGAATGTGATTGAGTTGGAGGAAGGCACCAAACCCGTAATCACCACTTTGTATCGTCATCCCAGGAGATTCAAGGAAGAAATTGAAAAAACGAAACGAGAGTTACTAGATATGGGACACATTGGACCGATCTCTAGTCCCTTTGCATATTTGGTGGTTTTAGTGAAGAAAACGGACGACACAATGAGGATGTGTATTGACTACCATGCCTTGAACACAGAGACCATCAAAAATAGGTACCCTATGCCCAAAATAGGTGAACTTCATGAAGCAATTTATTTCTCGAAGATTGATCTTCGATCAGGGTACCATCAAATTAGAGTCTGTGCGAAGGATGTACATAAGACAACATTCAAATGCCACTATAGACATTATGAGTTTCTAGTTATTCCTTTCAGCCTTACTAATGGTCCTGTGACTTTCCAGTCATGCACGAATCATTATTTAATAAGGGTTAAAATTTGTATTGGTCTTTTTGATGACATTTTGATATATAGTAAGACATGGGAGGATCACCTCAAGCACATTGATGAGGTGTTAGGCATTATGGAGTCACAATCCCTATTTGCGAAGGCTTCCAAATGTGAATTCAACATGTCAGAGATGTTGTATTTGGCACATGCAATTGGTGCTGGTGGGGTTAAGGTACACCAGGAGAAGAAACAAGCCATACTTCATTGGGCACCGCCAAAAAACATTTCAAATTTAAGGGGTTTTCTAAGACTATGCAGTTATTATAGGAGGTTTTTCAAGGGTTTTTCACAGTTGGCAACACCTATCACAAATCTCACCAAGAAGGGTGCATTCAGATGGTTGAATGAGGCTTGAAGTACATTTGATAGGCTTAAGCAGGTCACGAGTTCTTGTCCAATGTTAGCGTTGCCAGATTTCTCTCAACCATTTGTATTGGAGTGCGATGCATCAAGTGAAGGGATAGGTGCAGTGCTTATGCAGAACAAACATCCCATAGCTTACAAAAGTAGGAAGTTGAGAGATACAGAACGATTGTATTCATCCTATGACAAGGAAATGGTTGCCATCATGCATGCACTGGCAAAGTTTAGACAATACTTGGTGGGTGGAAAGTTTGTGGTGAGGATAAATCACAATAGTAAGAAATATTTCTTAGAGGAAAAGGAATTGAATGAACGCCAACAAAAATGGGCAAGCAAGATTCAGGCATATGACTTTGATATTGAATATGTCAAAAGGGAAAATAAATATTGTGGCAGATGCATTATCTAGAAGACCCACCCTTTTCTCTATGTTTGGGATTTCAACCAATTGGAAGGCTCACTTGGTGATTGAGTATTCCAAGAATGCTTTTGCATGCGAGCTCATGGACGAACGGAGTCAGTATGACAGGTATAAGGTGATTGATGATCTGATTTATTAAAAAGACATGATATTCTTGGTACTTGAGTCTATGTTGAAGAGTAAGACTATGAGAGTTGTTCATGATACGCCTCTAGTAGGACATCTCAGGTTTTTCAAGACTTATTGACAGATTCGGAAGAGATTCTCATGGAAGGGTCTCAAGTGTGATGTCCTACGTTATGTTAGAGATTTTATGACTTGTTAGTAGAACAAGTCGGAGCATACCTTTCCTGTTGGATTGCTACAACCATATTCGATTCCTAAGCAAAACTGGGATAGTATGTCGATGGTCTTCATCAAGGATCTTCCGAAAGTCCAAAGCAAAGATTGCATACATGTGGTGGTAGATAGATTAACGAAGTATGCACATTTCTTTGCTATTTCTTCTAACTATAAGGCACCTCAGGTGGCAGATTTGTTTTTCCGGGAAGTATTCAAGCTTCATGGACTTCCAAAAAACATTGTTAGCGATAGGGATAGCAAATTTCTCAATGTGTTTTGGCAAGAGCTATTTAGATTGACTAGCACCAACTTGTCTCTAAGCACCAGCTACCATTCACAAACAGACGGTCAGAAAGAGATTGTAAATAAGTGGTTGGAAGGATATTTAAATAATTATGTAGCAAGGCAGTAGAAGGATTGGATCAAATGGCTTTATTTAGGGTAGCATTGCTATAATACTACAT
>VDFB02185616.1:0-38771 GCA_007258455.2 Sequoia sempervirens
GATGAATAAGGTGATATCCCTTGTGTTATTGTTAGGGATCCTCCTACTCCCACCTTCTCTCGAGGCCAATCTCTATCTTGAGGGTGATGTCAAGGATGCATTCATTTAACCTATGGAAATTTAGATGTCCACTCTCAAGCTTCTCCTCATTTTTTAAGAAGAGATCATGCTTAGTGGGGCTAGCCACAACCTGTTACTCACCACTCTACTTCTCCACCACCTCCTAGTGGTGAGAATATAGACTAGCTTGACTCCAATAGATTTTCTTGGCTAACTATTGGTATTTTTTTTATTCGTGTGGCTAATGAAGATAAAAAAAAATATAATATTCAAGATTATGATCATGGATGGAACCCTCTTGTGGAAAATTTGAACTCCAATGATGTATGGGGAAAATTGGATGGCCATGTTCTTCCTCGTCTTTTTACTCTTGCTCTCGTCACTTAGCAGTTGATGTTTATTACTTTTATATCTTAATGGTCGAGGCTATAGCTTTGTATGTACTATAGGGGTGTGACTATTTTTACCAACATATTTTCTATAAATACATGTAACACTATTTTATAAATGGTAAAATAGATACTATTCATAAAAAAATACTTGTTTTTAAGATTTTGATAAATCAAGGATTACAATTTGATAATACCAAAGAGGGTTTTTTTAATTTTATTTTAATGAGCAGATATGAAATTAATGAACAATTATATTTTAGTTTCTTGCATAAAAAAGAGAGCATATAGTTATATCAAATAATGGTAGATTCTTTTTTCAATTATATTTTACATAAGACATCAAAATTATGTTATTATTATTATTTTTTAAATTGCAAGAATTTGCAAAATGATGCTAGCAGAACACACCCTTTGGTACCACGGGGACAGTAGGGAGACTAGACCTTTTGACCTCTTGTTTGCAACAACAAGATGCTTTAGCCAATCAAACTAGACCCACCACCCCTATCAAAATTATATTATTATAATATAAACACTTATTTTAATATCTTTTCTTTCATAATCTCATATTAAAATTTATTCAATAAAAATATAGATATCAAAACTAAAACTAAATATTATTTAAAATGTTGTAATGAAAAACATTAACCAATAAAATTATTGGATGAATCCCCCAAATATTGTGACATATACCTTACATTATTTTTTATGCTAAAGTTTAAATTGTACGACTAGTGTCAAATGTAAAACTCAATGTATAAATCAACCCATACTTTCACAGGTTGCTACTTTATTCTTGTCGAAGAATATTTTATTTTAGCTGGTTGTTCACATGGCGCTGTCTTTTGCAGAATATGAATGAGCTTTGACAGAAGAATCCTGCAACAAACTAAAGAATTATAAAGCCATCGCTAGTGGGAGTTATTTCAAGAATGGTAAAAGCATTTCTTGGAGATAAACCTAGGATGCTCCACCTCTTTACTCCTAATGAATCACAAACACAGTATCAAACATCTCGTCTCCTTTTCGATTGATTCCTGAATTTATCTATGGAATAACTTTATTGTAAGATTTATGCTTTTGCTAGTGTTTCTATAAACATTAAATTTTCTAGGTAAGCATACGCATCTATTATCTGCTATCAAGATCAAGTAATTTCTGCTTCTACCTGTGATGAGGGTTGGGAAGCACATGGAGAACAGATAGACAGACTGGAAGAGGTTAGTGGTGGATTCATGGCTATTATCTTGTTCTCAGTGTTCTGACTATACCAATTCTAGGTTATGAAATTGTTTTTGGATTTGGGCAATCTGAAGAAAGTGTAACAGGAATGAAATGTGCGGACTGTTCCTTTCCTCTAGGGGAGTTCTCTTAGTGTGAGCTACCTTGTTTTCTGCTATCCTCAGGTTAACCTGTTTATATGGCAAGCGCACCTGTAACCTCTAAGTCACAAGATCGAAAGGATACTTTCTCCATTTTAAGAAAACGAAGGGCATGCAATTATCGCTGAGCTTTCTTACAAAGATGAGTTGTGGATATGGCAATCACTTGCTACGGATATAGTATTCATTTGTATTAGGATGAGTGTGTTTAGATATGTTAGATTTTTTACTTGATTTCATTGCAGATACAAATGATTGTTTTCAAATGATGAATGAATTAGGGTATCTTTTATGGAATTAAATGCAATGAATTTTCTTTTACACATAAATATAACATTAATTTATCAATGTTTGTGTATAGTCAATTTAAGAAAAAGTGTAACATGTGATTAGTTGAATAAATTTTTGGTTTTGCTTTTTGCATTTAAGAAGATCAAGATCACAATTATGTGGATGAACTTTCAACATGGGGGTTAGACAATTATGTTGTATTTGTGCCTAATGATATTGGATTATGGATCAAGATTCAATTAACTATAAGAATCAAATAGATAAGCCAACTGAACTAGGATTGCATTCATATAACTAGTTTCAAGCAAGGATAGGTACATTGGTCCAATTATATATAAAAAATGTTCAATTGATAATAGTATAAATGCATTAAGATATTGTCTTGAATTAGAAACAAAACTAAATGGGAAATGCATTAATGGTCCATTTTTCCCCATTTCAATTCTCCCCAACTTTGAGGTGCATGTGAATCTCTAAGCACAAATCGTGCATATCTAAGTATGTAGGATTATTAAAACCAATAAAAAAATTGCAATGGATAGATGATCCTACAATTGATATAATGCAATAGATAGACACATTTATCTAAGGTAGTCTCCTAATTAATAAGACTAATCATAATATTCAATCTAGTTTGTTGGTGCTCCAAGGTGCTTTAGAAAATTAAGTTAATTCTTTCTTCTAGCTTGATAATGAGAACGTGCTTTCTTACCATTACCTCTATGATTAGTTTTATAAACATGCACAATATCAATGAATGAAAGATAACTGAAATGATGAAAAAGGGGAAACCTTAGGATATCATCCTCAATATTGAAACCTTTCTCCAAGGTCGGCTATGCACATCAACCGTGCAAATTCAAATTAGGTAGGTGTTAAAAAACTTCCCTTGTCTAGATAGAAGTGAAAGTGGGCCACACTACTCCTTATCTGGGACCCAAGACTATAAAATCACACTACCACACACTTCTATAAACAATAAACATCCACCGCAAGTAGTGTAAACAGCAAGGTTGACTGTTACCCATGTAAACACCATTAAAATTTTAAGTACATGCTTTCTTTGATCCAACAACAACTCACAGACAACAAATGTCACCTGAACATAACTAGAATATTTCATAAATACCCTAAAATCCAACAAACTCCTTCACAACAAGAAGCCTTAATAAAACCCTAACTTTACCTTTAATAAAAAAATTCAAAAATGTTCACATAAAAAATACTTATATATAACATACTAACAAATCATTTATTACTTTGTGTAAAAAAAAAAAACCAAACAAAAATATTCATCAAATCTAAAACTAAGCATATTTATTTTATTTACTTAAAATATCTCACATGTAATTGAATAATTTATTAATCTTATCTATCTTACCACTTTCTATGTGATTTTAAGCTATAATCCTAAAAAATCAGGGCACACTCAAGCCTCGAACACTTGCACACATATGAAAGCCTGTATTGTATCAATTTATGAAACCTTTCAAAACTTCCTGTCCTTCAATAGATTCTTATGGCTTTTACTAAAAGTGGCTTCAAGAAAAAGTTGTTATGCTTCAGCATCTTACATTCCGCCTATCTCCATGATAAGTATCAGCAACATTTCAGCTTTTTCTCAGTGCACTGAGTATTGCCACTTTTTGAAATGCTTTTGCTAAGTTCTTATCTTCTCTTCCCCAAGTTTCTCTATCCATTTTCTGCAGTATTTAGCTTATCTTCTTTTCCTAAGCATCCCACCTTTCCTCTCTGAATGTGGGGTCATCAGCATTTGTAAGCATATAAACAAACTTCCTAAACACCCTCTCATATGAATAGATTGCAATAATTCTCCAACTTCTTACAGAGCTAACAAAGGCCATCCCCAGCAGCACTTTTCACTAAATACACAAAACCAAGTCTGGGAATAGCAATTGAAAGTTGCTCCTTTTCCTTCGATTCCCCACAAACATTGACATTCTCAATGCCAGGAAGTCTAGGAATTTCCATAGTCAGACCACTGAGAACAAAAGACTTGAGCTAAGCATAACAATCCCTTCTTCTGTAGGCCTTCACTATGTGGCCTACAACGTATATTGATAAAGCCGATATGCCCCCTAACACCTTCTAATCTTAGAGAAACTTCTCCATTTGTTTCCCAACCATTGAAAACCCAATTCAAAATTTCAGTCAGAAGCTCAAAAGAAATCATTCCATTGTAATAGAAGGAGATCAATATTTACTCTCAAACTCCAATGCTTAATCACTATATAAATGCTATCAAAGGAACAAATCTTGCAACAAAGTTATTCCACAAATATATTCATTGAGTTGCAGTGCATTAATGGAGTTGAGCCTATCCTCCCCTATGACTTGTCATCACGTCAGATAGTCCCTTTTTTTACTGCAGTTTTCCTACTCAGGATAAAGATAGTAATTTTGATATTCTTTCCTACTTCCAAAGCATTACGGATTGTCGGCAACAAATCCAAAGGGCAACGTACTATTTTATGCTTTAGCTGTGAGAATGACGATTTTTCTTGCAGGGAAAATTGTCTTCCACTTAAATTTTAGGCAAAGGCATTGTCATGTGGGCTGCGCGAAGGAAAAAGAAGAGGGAATAAAGATAAGAACAAAGCAAAAGGAATTAGAATAAATCTCTTTACGAATGTGGTTGAAACAAAAAGTAAATCACATCCTCATTTCTAGAATGCCAATTGTGATTCCTGGAGAGATTTGGCCACTCTATTTAAATATTATACATTCAATAGTAATTTATTGGTCAAAATATATTTTTGACTATTCAAATGGGTAGTGTTTAAGAAAAAAATTATATATATATATTTTAAAAAGTCTCATTAAATTAAATAAAAATATGTATTGAATTCAAACAAATATTTTTATCTTAAAACATGAATTTTATAGATAAATTACAAGTTTTAATTTAAGAATAGTTGAAAGGGTTAAATATTTCTTCTATTAATTTTAAAATTTTTGTGTTTATGTGATATCTTCTTATTTAATGAATAGTGTATGTATATTACCATTTACAAAATAGTGTCACATGTATTCACAAAAGAAAGGTGGGTGGGAATAGTCACACCTATAAATTCCATATAGGATGATAGCTTGGAACAGAAAAACATAAAGCATAACAACAATAAGCATTAGGCACTAAGTGGTGAGAGTAAGAGTAGGAGTAGGATCTTGGTCATCCAACTTTCCCTAGAAATCTTGAATCTAGGTCCAAGCATTCTGAGCTCTAGGACAAAGCCAAAAAATATGCTAGGGAGTCTCTTGATGGCTATAGAAAGGGCGTCAAGAATCTAAAATTTTAAATTGGGTTGGCATGCCACTAAAAGGGAGGCCTTGGAAAAGGACACACTAAGAAAAGTGGGCCAAATTTGGTTTAAGCATAGCTAACCAAATGTTTTTAAATTTGCAATGTTGAACTAATAATAAAAATTACATATGCCATCTTTGTTTCAAAGTAGGCACTATCAATAGATGAGGAGGATAGTCTTTGTATGAATTATAATTTTAAAATTCAATATTAGAATACCACTACCAATCCTTCCACCAAGATTTGCAAGACGAAACATCAATTTTATGAATCATATTAGTTGGGATGACTTCAATAACTGCATGAAAAGTTTCATGATCCTCATTGGAAATATGAAATTTAGCCTTGGATTCATTCTAGAATAAAAGATTATTGGTAACCTTATCTAAAAGAGATCAAGAATTGCTAAATTAACCCTCTTTTTGAAATATCTCAAAGCTTAGACCCAAGGAGTTTTTACAAGAGGATGATTTTGGCACTACATAATAGGATAAAACCAAATATTTTGTTGTTTAATAATAAATAGACCATTACAAAAATATTGGTACTCCAAATAATCTGTTTCATAGCTTCCCATGCCTACCAAATAATTTTCATCATAAAGGTCCCTTGAATATGGACAACCTATTTCATAATAAGGAGGGTGTAAATACCAATCCCCTTCCAAGTTGGTCTCCTAGTAGGGTGACCAAAAGAAATATAATGCCAAACCAAAAATTTCCAAGTTTCCTTACCTTCAAGTTCCCAAGTGATCCATGTGGTACATATAGCCAAACCTTGACAACAAGTGAAAATTAAACCCAAGCTACCCAATTAAAATCTTGGTGATTCCTTGAGGAAGCCCAAAATAATCTTTTAGAATCTATTTTCTACCTTCAATTATGAGGCTTTAAAAGGTACCCAATAGGAAGAGAAATAAACATGAGTGGGAACAATAATATTAGAACAAATTTGAAACATCCTAGCCAAAGATAAAGGCTTGGTAACCTAATAAGCCAACTTATTCTCAATTATATCTAGAACATCATTCTACAAATTTGTTAGATAGGCTTGAAAATCAAAATGGATTCCCAAAGTTAATCTAAAAGTTTCACCATACTCAATTGAATCCCACCCATAGGAATTAAGCCAAAGAGGCTTGTGTAAAAGGCATTATCTATAACATTGTGTCTTTTTCCATTGAATAGGTAAAACTAAGGCTTTATAGAAAATACCCAAGCACTAGAGAGCTTGCTTAACATTATTTTTCTCTTCCAAAAGTGTGAGAAAAAATTCATTATAAAAATGACCATTAACAAGTTGAGAGCTAAGGAATTAGGTAAATAAATACCTTTAACCATCCCACAATAGATTAAATGAGCTAAGAGATATTGAAAACCTTTAGTAGTAAGTACATATTATGCTAGAGCTAAAGGGTGTCCTTGAGGAATAGACTTGAATATGCCAAAAATGCTAGACTAATGGTCATTAGTAGTGAGACAAGTTAAAAAAATCAACAAAGAGCATATAAATTGATTTAATAAACTCAGGAACAAACCCTAATACTTGAAGCATTGTGAAGATAAAAGGTCACTCAATTCGCACATAAGCTTTAGAAAAAATAATTTTGATGAAAATTGCCTATTGCTGAGATCACTAAGCCTATTTTGTATCTTCCCACACCAAAATGATATTATCTAGAATAAATTTAGATTGTATGAAACTAGTTTTCTCAGAATGCACAATTTCAAGAAGATGACATAACTTTAGTGCAAGGACTCTACTAATGATTTTTTTGGAGACATTGTGTAAAGTGATTGATCTCTAATTACAAATATCATCTAGATATCCAAACTTAGGTACAGATTTTATATTTATTTTATTAATAAAATTTCCTAAGGAATTAGAATTGAAGGCTTCAACATAGAAATTATGAAGATCCTCCCCAACACAATCCCAAAGGATTTTCTATAATTCACAAGAAAGGCATCACAACCAATAGATTTATAATTAGCCATAGAAAATATTGTTTCATGGAGATAAAAATGAAGAGTAATTGATCATAGAAGGTTCATTGAGGATAAGAAAGTCAAAAAAGAAGAAAATTGAGGAATTTATTTTAAAACATGGTCATGTTTATGAGAATTTTTCTAAGCCTTAAAAACTTACTCATAGTGTTTCAAAACATCTAAAGAATATTTAGAAGTTTCTTAAGTATATTATATCCATATTTAATCTATTTGATGCCTCAAGTAGTATGATGATCTTAGAGATCTTTAAAAAACTCTTTGGAAGATTTATTTGGGTGATCCCACAAAACTAGTTTACAATTACATTAAGGAAGGAAAATTGCAAAAATTTCTCCCAAAACCAAAAATTCGGGTTTTTTAGGGGTTCGCTTGAGCACCCTAGTTCGAGCGAACCCCTTTTTCATGCTAGGTTTGCTCGGACCCCATATGACACATTTTTAGACAAAAGAAATGAAAATTTTGAAGAAAAGGTGGGGTTTGAGTGAACCCGCTTTTGAGCAAACCCCCCTTTGCTGGAAACCCCCTTTTTTCCCTTCTCCCCATCTTCTACCAAATTTCTACAAATTTTTTCCTTTCAAAGCTCAGGTTGAGGATGAAAATGAAGGAGACTTCACAGACTAACGGATGATGGTAGTCCTCAAAATGAGCTATCCATAGAATATAATTTTAATATATTTTGGTTTTATTATATTTTTTTTAGTTTGATTAAAAATAGGTTTTCCATTGAAAATCAAGCTCTCTATTCTACACATGTGAAAAAATAGCAGATTATTAAAAAAAAAATTGAAAAATATCTATGCACTAGATATCGATGTCCTTGATCCAACAAAAAAAATTTGAATTTCGATACATACAAAAAAAGTTGTGTTACCAAGTAAATCATGTCTAAATTGTAACTAGTATGACTTCAAAACTTAATTAAGAAAAAATATTCAATGAAATGCTATGAAACCAATTCCATGCACTATATCACATAGTTACAAATATAAATTTAAAAAAATTAGAAATTTATCCTTCATAGAAAAAACGTTATGTGTTAACAAGTACACGCCACTCTTTAAAAATGGTGTTTATTGTTAAAAACTAGTTTTTGAAGATGGAAAAAGAAGTGCAGTCTGATTCCAATTTTTTTGAAAAAAATATATTTAGAATCTACAAACAAATTTTCACAAATCAATATTTTGCATCATCTTCAAATTTTTCATAGTTTAGCCGTTATAGGTGCCCGAAAGTGAAGATTCAGTTAAAAATTTAGTTCAATATCTAGTTTGGCCAAAAATTGTAAACCAGTATTGTGGGATCACCCATCTCCCACTTTTAGCTAGTGTATTATGGATTTGATTTAAGTGCCTTGATTATAATGGTTATCAAAAATTTACTTCTAATGAAAAATATTAATCGCCCATAACTATAAGTTAAGAGAAACAATGATAGATTTGAGCATAATAGTGGCATGGTAGAGATATGAACTAGTAGCCTCATAAGCACCATGATATAATTTAACTAGTTGGTAGCCTTTTCCTAGTTTGGCACTTTTTGTTTCCCCTTTTGGCTAGTCATCTACCTTTTGCATACGATGAACAAGATTGGGATGCAAACAACTTGCTATAGGTTGGCTCACATGTGTCATACTAGCTTTATGTCTTCTTCTCATTGTGTGATTGCATGTGCATAATGTGATCCCTTGTGATGTGCTTCTTGACATGTCTTTATGTTTGTTAGCTTACTTTGGATTACTCTTGTCACTCCATTGGTGCAAGGATACAAAGGAAGTGAATCTATTGTGGCATTCTTCTATTTGTATCTACTTTATTCTATTTGTTGTAACTATTGTCTTTTTCATTTGTCTTGTGTTTCCTTTTGGGGATGATGCAAACCATCGAGACATTTAGGTCTCTTCCATGTTGACCCAAAAGGATTCTCCTTTGTTTTTACTCTCTCTATGTGTCATTTTTCCTTTGTGCTCATTATTCCATGAGTTATTTGGGGAATGATGATGATTTCAAGCTCGATTGTATCACTATAGCAAAGACATGTGTTGACCTCAAATCCATGGATCCTTTATGTGTTATCTTAGAATTGCATATGTGGGGAAACCTCCTTTTCATGATGTAGCTTCATTTGGAAACATACCATTGGCATAGGGCTTTCCAAATAAGCTCTCATGTCTCTTTCATATATCAAGGATTTTATCATATTCTACTTTAAAGTAATTGCTCACAGCATGATGTTTAGCAATTTCTTTAAAATGGGGGGCATTATGCCTCCTGATTGTTGCTTTCTTGATGTCATGACCTCTTTTTCATAGTGTGTTCTTCTTATTTCATGTGATGTGTCTTCTTGTTGGTTACATTTGGATTTGTTTCCTTCAAGAGTGTGACCTTTCTTGGCATATAGCATTCCTCTTAATGGTAATGCTATGGCTTGCATTCCCTAAGGTGTGAATCTTTTTTTCTATCGACTAGTCCTCTCTTGATGGTGATATTGAGTTTTATATTCCCTAAAGTGATACCTTTCATGAACTAAGAAAAACCCCTTTGACTATCTTAAACCAAAACTTTTGGCCACTAAGCATAACACAACTTGCTTGGTGGTGATTTTGTTTCATGAGTGTTTAGAAAAATGTAGCTTGCTATCCTTGTGATTTCCATATGTGGCACCTTATCAAAGTTATCAGGGAGTATATAACTTTTGGTATGGTTGGTGTATGAGAGCCTATAGAACTGGCATGAATTTCACATCGCCACTTGTTTTGTGGGTACACACCTAGTGTATATTGGATTGCACTATACCTTGTGTGTTTCTCACTTGTTGGGCTCACCAAGTGTATATCAGACTACAATCATGAGCATGTTTTCATGGCCACCTTGAATAACACAACTTTTTTCCTATGGTTACATGTGAGCATGTTTGATGGACTTTGCATAAAAAAACTTGCTATTTCATATTTTTGGCATTAATTTTGACATTGTACATGATGTTGTATCTTGTGTCGTTGTTGCATTCATATGTCTCTTTGTGCTTTTCTTGGTTTTCTATGGGATATTTGATCTTGGGGGCCTGATCATCCTCCTTGATCTTTGTTATCTCATCTTTCTAATAGTTGTACAATTAGGCCTCTCTTGACTCATTTGTCTACTTTAGTGTGAGTTTGAGCGTAGGGCTCAAACTCTCACTAAACTGGGGGCTAAATGTAGTGTAGAAAAATGTACTCCTTCATATTTTCACACTATGTTTGCATCCCCTTAATTAATTGGACTTAATTAATCTTCTAATTTCCTAAAGTATGCATTCCTAAGCCTTATTATTCTCATTTTCCAAAAGGGAAACTAACATTAAACAAATGCTAACATTATTTTAAACACCTTGGAAATTGTGTGTCCTAGATTTTGGTCCCAAAACCCATTTTCCCAATAGCGAATGGGTCCTCCTTAAGTGCCAAAACCCAATTTTAAATATGTTTTTGGTGGAATTTTAATGATTCAAATTCAAGTTTCAAATTTTGGTTTATGAAATCTAATGTTTGGGAAATTAGATAAACACCTATAAATACAGTTATTGTATCAATTCAAACTAAGCACACATATTTCAAAATTTACAAGAGAAAATATTATTGTCAAGAGCATTGAAGAGTAGATTTATCAAGCATCTACAACAACAATCAAGATCATATAATCATGTCAAAGCAATGTGTGTTCATATTATGTTTTGGAGCTAACATTGTGATGTAGGTTTCAAAAATTCAAGCATCAAATCAATCAATAATTCAAGACAATTCAAGCAAGCTTAAGCTCCTTAGAGAGATTTGTTATACTTTAGTCCTCTAAGGGAAGCCATTAATGGTTTGGTGGGTTGTGACATAGCATTGTTCATTCCTCATTCCTTACATTTTTTTATTATTTCATTATCAAAGTTTAATTACCAAATTGGGGATTGACCAAGGAAAACCCTTATTCACCCAAAAGAAAACATTTTTCCTTGTCTTTGTGTGTGCAGATATGTAGTGAAGAAGGACTAAAATTGGATCAAAAGTGAAATTCTGCAAAATTTTCAAAGTTGTCATCAAAGTTTTCAAGCCACGAAAACTTACCTACAAAATTTATTTTTGACTTTTTGACAATGGAATCTAGAGGAATCGAGAGTGTAGATCCAAGATCAAAGGACTGTGAAATAAAATTTTGGGCCCCTGCATTGAGACACATTCACCCTAGGGTGAATCTATCCTGGTAGGACAATCAAAAACCATTTTTGGTGATAGGTACACATCAGTATGCCCTTCTCAAATCTACTAAAAAATTACTATTTTTTTGTGCTATCCTTATTTCTACATTTCAAGTTTTACATTCACATAATTGAGTTCATTAGGAATTTTATTTTCATCTCCCAAAAGTGTATTTTAGTCATTTTCTATCATAAGGAAAAATAAAAGATTCCCCCTTTCCATAGATTTGAATCACCTCAAGGTTGAAAGTAAATTCTACCCTTGAGAGAGATCTCCTTTTTCCTAATGAAACTAAAGGAAAAGTAGGTGTCTTAGATATATATTCCATTTTGGTCATCAACCTTCTACATTCATCATTCATCACCATTCATCCTATTTTTCTTCATTTGATATATAGTCTCCTTGTAAATTCACTCACCACCTTCTCTTCAATTATAATTCATGCTTATAGTTCACAATATGCATCCGTGCAATAGAGTAATATATACATAACATTGCATTGACACTCTTCCATGTTGATTAGGGGTTTTTAAATGACCGGGATGACATAAGGTGGACCTAAAGTCAAATTACATGAAATATGTAACATGTCAATCCAAAAAAAAATTTGTTGCTGCCAAAAGAACATGATGTCATGTGCTACCATAGGAACCTTAATCAAGTCCTATATTGACACAACAAACTAGAATTGAATATTTCATGTTACTATTTGTTACCAAAAGAGTCTTAAACACTAATTGGTTGACAAATAGGCACAAATAACCTTCTATCACTTCAATATTTTTGCATGCTAAACATATCCTCTCAAAATTCAAGAATAAGATAGAACATGTGTAGGCATACTCTCCTCTCAAATTGTAGACCCTACAACACCTCTAGAAAGGAGACCTAAGAAACATTGAATCAACAATAAACTAAAACATTCGAGTATAGCCTTCCAGATTACTTTTATCATAGTAAATAGATGAATACATGATTTTTTAAGCATACACATATTTCCTAATATACAACATACTTCTATACCACAAACACTCCAATATATCTAGTAACATATATTTCTACAAATCTCTGTAATTCAAAATGATAAGACAGTACAATTAATAACATAGAAGCGTATCACACTAAATTAATAAAATATTGTGCCACCTCTAATCACATATTCTTTAACATCAATGATAAAATTTGCTCAACAATCTCCCCCTTTTGTATTGATGGAAAATATAAAAATGTTGGGCCACCCATAAAACCTCTCAGTCACACACAAAGACAAGTCTCCCTTTAACAAATATAGCATTTTGAGTTCCATTTCTCCCCCTTTGACATCAATGGAAAAGGTAAAAATTTAGTGGCTTTTCTCCCCCTATAAACTCATCCTTTAAGGCACAAGACCACAACTCAAAATATAGAGAAATGTAGAGCATTTCTCTTAACCTCCTTGACTGTAGCAACATAGTCTTCACTCTACCAACCTTGGAAACATCTATAGTAGCTTATATGTTATTTAAATAGGAACATACCAACATATCAATTACATCTTTCAAACTTCCAAACTGTAAGACCGAATCATCAAATGTGGAGGAATGTAGAGCATTCTTTGGAGCTTCTTCATAACAACTCCCTTTGAGTCCATACTACACTACTTCTAAAAAATGTTCTACAAGACCACCAAGCCTTCTTGTATAGGGAAACTAAGCTCCCCCTCAACTTGTACTTCCTCTTGATTCAAGAGGAGGGAGCAACAACTCCCAACTTCTACCAAAGAAATTCAAAAGTCTCCTTAGGAAGTGAGTTTGTGAAAAATTTTGCCACTTGCTCCTTGGTCTCAATATAATCCAATTTTACCTCCTTTTCTACAACCTTCTCTCTCAAAAAATGATACTTTATTGCAATGTGTTTCGTCGTTGAGTGAATTACCAGATCCTTTGAAATTTTTATGGAAGTTTGGTATTATCATAGAGTATAGAAATCGGTTCATCAATCTAGATCTTCATCTCCTTCAAGCTCTGCTTCATCCATAGTACTTGAGTGCAATGTGAAGCTACAACAATGTATTTTGATTTTGTTGTAGATAATGAAATTTATTCCTTGCTCAACAAGGACACCAAACTATCACCAAGAAAGAAAACTCTACCACTTATACTCTTTATGTCATCTATGCTTTATGCCCAATCTACATTTGTGTATGTAGTCAAAGTGAAATTTCACTCTTTGGATACCACAAGAAAAAATCTATTGTAGAAAGATAACTGAATATTCTCTTCACAAATTTGAGATGAGTTTATTTAGGGGATGCCTCAAACCTAGCTACCATTCCAACTTCTTGTACTATATCTAGTCTAGATGTTGTCACATATAACAAACTACTAACATGGATCTATACAAGGTTTAGTTTATCAAAGAAAATTCATCATCTTTACTCAAATTGCATCTTGTAACCATGGGTATACCCACCAATTTGCATTATTCCATTCTAAACTTACTTAGCATCTCCTTTATGTACTTTTTCTAAGAAATGAATATTCCTTTGTCTAATTTTGCAATCTACAACCCAAGAAAGAAAGGAAATTCACCAAGCATTGACATTTCAAACCCATTTTTCATTCCATTCTGAAACACCTTGCATGTGTCTTCATTTCTTCTGCCAAAGATAATGTCATCAACATAAACCATAACAATCAACAATTTATTGTCTTCTATTTTTTATGTATAGATTACTATCTACACTTCCTCTCTAGAACCCTTACTACTACAAGTACCCGTCCAACCTTGAATATCAAGCTCTAGGAGTTTGTTTGAGTCCATAAAGGGCCTTCTTAAATATGCACACATAATTTAGTTTGTTTGAACATTGAAACCCTTTCGATTGTTCAATGTAGACCTCTTCTTCTAGTTGTCCATTCAAAAAGGATGAATTAAGATCCATCTAGTATGCATTAAAATTCTTGAATGCTGACAGAGCTAAAATTATTTTGATAGCTTCTAGTCTTTCTATCAAAGCAATTTTTTCTTCAAAGTCAATACCTTCAACTTGAGCATATCCTTTACACACAAGTCTGGCCTTATTTCAGAGCACTTCTCCATCTTTAGTTAGCTTGTTTCTAAAAAACCACTTGGTACCAATGACATTATTTCCTTAGGTCTTGGGACCAATTCCCAAGTTTCATTTTTCTCAAGATTTGATTTAATCTATCTCCATGGCTTCTATCCACCATTTCTCTTTTCTTGCTTCTTTATAGGACTTAGGCTCTATCTTTGATAGTAATACAAAATGTACTTGGTCATTTTCCTTCTCAATTCTCATCTAGATCTAAACCACACTATCTTTATCTCCTATAATATGATCTTCAAAATGATTCTTTTAAACATACTTTTTCAAAGTCTTTGTAACAAATTTTGAATCTTCATCACTATCGCAGATTGGTTCTTCATCATCTTCTACTCCTAGAATACCAGTAGACTGAATTATTTCATCAATTCTTACATTGGAACTTTCCACAATCTTCTTTAGTCTTTTTTTGTAATATATGTATGCTTTACTTATCATAGAGTAACCAAGAAAATGCCTTCATCATATTTAGAATCAAACTTATGAAAATATTCTTCATCCATTTTGATGTAGCATTTGCTTCCAAACATTTTGAAATGTCCTAATAAATTTGGTCTTCCGCTCCATAACTCATATGATGTTTTGTTACTCTTTGGTCTAATTTGAGATTTGCTCAAAATATATACCATATTTTGAATTACTTCTCTCTAGTACATATCCAGTAGATTTTCTTGACTCAACATTTTTCTTTCCATCTCTTGTACAATTTGGTTCTTCTTTCCTACAATTCCATTTTGTTGCAGAGTCCTAGAGCAGAAAATTGCCTTTGGATCCAATGTTCTTCACAAAATTCACCATACTGATCAAAAGTAAATTCTCCACCTCTATTTGACCTCAAAACTTTAGTTGTTCTTCCTGTTTCATTCTCAATTAGTACATCTAATGCTTTAAACTTCTCAAATTCTTTTGGCTTCTCTTTTAGAAAAGTAACCCAAGTCATTCTGGTGTAATCATCAATAAGAATCATGAAATACCTATCTCTTTGTATGCTCTTTTTTCTCATAGGTCTGCACAAATCCATATGAATCAAATCTAATGGCTTTGTTGTAGAATACTCTTTAGCAAGAAATCTATTCTTATTTTGTTTTTCTTCATGACATGGTTTGTAGCTGGTAGTTTGAGGCTTCTTAATCTTTAGCATATCCTAGACCATTCTTCTTGAGCTAATCTTCACAATGTCATCAAAATTAATGTATACCAAAATTTTGTGCCAAAGCAACCTTTCTTCTCTCTACATAGTAAGGAATTTTTTTCCATTCAACTTGCTAAGATGATATATGTCACCTTCTATCTTGCTTCATTCCATAATCAGTTCTCTTGTACTTAATTTCATGATTTCACAACCCTCAGCACTAAAAGATAACTTATAGCCTTTATCATGCATCTGAATTACACTTAAAATATTATGCTTTAGTCCTTCAACATACAAAACATCATGATTTTTTGTCCTACCACCATCAAGACTCAAAGTACCCTTACCAATGGTTTTGGAAATATAATTATTTTCAAGAGTCACATAGCCTCCTTCAAATTTCTTGAAATTCATGAACTTAGTTTTATCTCTAGTCGTGTGGCTAGAACATCCACTAGTAGAAAAGAAAAAATAAATGACTAAAAAAATACTAAAAATTGCATATAAATGGCTAAACTTTGTCATGTGACCAACAGTAGTTTATTTCCGGTCATTTATAATGTGACCAAATTTATGACTAAACCATTTTGTCATTTATTTATTTGTTTTGATTAATCAATTTGTTCATTTATTTGGTCATTTATTTGGTCATTTATTTAGTCATATATTTAGTCATATTTATTCACTAAGATTGGTCACATGACCATTAGTAGTTTATTTCCGATCATTTATAACACAACCAAATTTATGACTAAACCATTTTTAGTCATTTATTGGTTGTTTTGATTGATCAATTTGGTAGTATATTTTTAGTCATTGATTTAGTCATATATTTTTTCATATTTATTCACTAATTTTTGTCAATTGGTAGTATATTTATTCATTTATTTCTATCAACTTGTAGTATATCTAGTCAATTTGTAGTTCATTTAATTGTTTTTGTTCACTGATTCCTGCCTAAAAGTATTTGAAATGAGACAATGCTTTTGAGGTTTAAACATAAAACACAAAAAAACATAATCAATCATTCATTTTCACATAATGAAACAACTATTAAGAAGGAAAAATATTAAAATTTTATTGAGAAAAGGTGTTCTTACAACCAATACAAGACTTAAATATGTGTCTTTGCTTTGAAAAATGTGTTACAAAGTGTGTTTCTCAGTGTTGTGACTGAGAAAAATAAGTTATAATTCTCTATTTTTTGCTTATACACCTCCAAAATATGAAATAACTACTTGAAAAATGTAAGAACTTATGAAAAGCAACAATAGGATCAAGAGACTAAATATAGCACAAAAGAGAGAGACAAGATGAGGGAATATGATGATTGTATTCTCAATATGCACGGAGATAGAAAACTAAAAGTATGTACAAGGCTTGCTTATAAAGGAAAGCTAGGACACAATGAAGGGACAAGAATGAGACAAGTGTCACAATCATGTGTAGGGTAGGTAAAAAGAAATAATATATAATTCCATGAAAGGTGGATCACCCACCTAAAGTGGAATTATCATGCCATGAAAAGTGGAGATAAAAAGGTGATAACTAGATCACACCACAAAGAGTGGAATTTCTCCTACACACACTTCCCTAAGTGTCCTAATCACATCTCTCAATATATGCACAAACCTAGATGCAAGATGCAAATAACTAGGTGTCACAAGTGCAAACTACAATGATATGCATTCCCTAAGTAAGCTTAAGTAAAGTGTAATAAGTAAAATACTTATTTACACCAACAACCCCCCTTGAGGGAAACTAAGGGAATGAAGACTCAAGCTAACCATGCAAGATAAGATGCAAGATGGGTCTCGACAACTGGGCCATGTTAGGTACCCATGTATAAATGCAATGTAATCTCTCACAAGTGGAGTACGGATAGAAAAACCCAGTGGGAAAAAACTACCCCCCAAAAGAGAGATGAGATACAAAAGCTTATGAACACAACATGAGAAGGACAAAACCCCATGTGAGGAAAAAGTCCCCCCCCCATACAAGAGAAGAAGAGATACAAAATAGCCCCCCCTCAATGTACAATGTTCACCCATGGAAGATGCTCGAGAAGGAATGAAGAAGCTACTCCAAAACTGTCAAACAACATTCCTCCCCTTAGGAAGAAACAATACCAAAGGTGCATGAATGAAGTCTCCCCAATCCACTTGTGCAGAAGGAAGAACCCTTAAAATGAAAGGAGTCTTTGAAATCTGCTCAAATTTCCCTATGTTGATGTTGAAAGATGCCTTTCCCAAACCATGTGAAGCTACAATGGAAAGTGCAAAGGTCACATTGTAGTCACTTCCTGGAATCTGTGAGAACCCCTTTGCAACAAAACTCTCATCCGCTGAAAAAGACAACTCAAGATATAGCAAGGATGAAGGTAGAACATACTCCAAAGACATTGTCTCCTCAAGAGAGAAAGTGGCCTCCTCCAACTGTTGTACATATGCATCCACAATCACATCAACCTCAAAAAAATAATCATGTAGAGGAGGGTTAGAGTGTTCCCTCGCAACAACTGAAAAGGAATCACCTTCATCAAAGAGAAGATGTAAGTAATCAAATGTGTCTGTCAAATCTGCAATGTAGGACTCTACAAACAAACAACCAATGTTTGTCAAGTAGTCATCCCATGAAACTACTGTTGGAAGACAAGGTATTCATTGTTGCACTAAATCACAAGGCACTGAAACTATCAATACACAAGTATCAATAGGTACATTAGTCAATGTAGGAGATGGAATATCAACAATAGGCTCAAGAACCTCAAGAGTAGTGAGCACTCCAAGATTCAAGTAACCATACACATTCTCCTCAAGTGTGTCCACACTAGGGTGAACTAAATCATCAGTAGGAGCAAACTATGAGAAGGTGTAGAACCAAGAACAATGATCAACCTCCCCAACTACAACAAGAGCCCTACTATGCAAATCCTGAATAAATGACAGAATCTGGTGTGAACTATACACCTTTTCCTATACCACTATGTTTAATCTGATAGATGGAAATGATGTTCGTTGAAAAAGTAGGCACACACAGAACATCATTAAATGCTCCACCTTCAATGTCAATAGAACCCTTGCCACAAACTGCCAAAGAAGTGTTGTTGGCCATCAAAATGGGTGGTGATGAACAAGAATAAAATGAAGAGAACATATCCTTGGAAGAAGTCATATGATGTGAGGCTCCTGAATCAATGATCCACCTATCTGAATTGGAATCTGTAACTGCAAGAAATGCTTGCCCCTTACATTTCTCATGTTGAGATGATGTAGAAGAAGGAGATGAGCTTGATGTTGTTGCCATGAGAGTTGTTCCTTTTCCCTTAGAAGAAGAAGTGGAAGGATATGATTCCTTCTCTTGATATGCAACAAGCAAGTTGATGTTGTTCTTCTTAAGGATGTTTTTCAACTCATCAATTTTCTTAACATGACAACGATGCTCCTCATGACCAAAATTTTTGCAATATGCACATGTTGATTGCTCTCTCTTGAATAGTTGTACTTCTTTGACGAAGATGAAGTTGAGCTTTGTTGTGGAGGAGTGGATTTTTTGTTCTCTCCTTGTGGCTCTGGTGAAGATTGCTTTTGGTCTTTCCCTTTTCCTTGCTTTTTGTTTCCATGATTGACCACAAATTCTTTTGAAGTTGAAGACTTGAGAATGCCCATTTTCATCAACTTATTTTCTCAAGAATCAAAAGATCTATGAGAGCCTCAAAAGATGGTGATGTGAAGTTGCTTATTTTCAATCTTTGAGTCTGAAAACTTGAAACAAAGGCTGCATACTTGGATGGAAGCTTGTCCAACAAGTTGAAGACCAATTGATCATCCTCTTTCTCAATACCACAATCCTTTAGTGGTGCTCTTAGCTCATTTTCCTTAGTGAAATAATCCTGAATTGTGTCAAATCCTTGGGATCAAGCCTTAGGAGATTATGTTCAAGCTTGTACCCCTTAACCTTATCAACCTTTCCATACAAAGTGGCAAGCTTATCCCAAGCTTCCTTGGTTGTAGTATATTTATCAACATGGAAAATGAGATCATCTGAAATGAACTTTCTAAGTGTACCCAATTTCATAGAAGTTTTAATCAGCCAATCCATATACGCAGTTGGATCTGCTTTAGGATCCACAGGTGCAGTTATGGTTCCATAAATATAGTAAATTAAACCTTTTTCCATTAGTTTACTCCATGCACATACTTTCCATATAGCATAATTATGTGTAGTTAAGAGTGGAAATTTAGATGAACCCATGATGGAATGCAAGAGCACAAGAGAGAAAATAGGAACAATCACACAAGAGACACCCCCCAAATTCACTCAATCAAAGTACCCCTCCCCCCCAGAAAAGATGATTTTGGCACTTTATAATTTAGTGTGTGTACAATAGGCCACTTGCAACTTGGCTAAGTGGACTTATGATTTCTAATTTACAGCTTGCAACAAATAGGCTGAGAACAGACTAGAACAAATAAGAAAAGACCTAAATTCAGATCTATGCAATACAAGTGCTAAATAGGCCAAAAAAGACCATATGCTGAAAGTAGAAAATCCACTCGAGATCGTTTCAAACTAATTGCAGCTTCAAGAAGTAGATGAAAAATCATGCACTTTAAAAAAAATTGACACTTGAAAAGGAGTTTGTATGTGCCTGTACGGAGCCCCAAAAGTTGTAGAAATGAGGATTAGACAGGTACAGTGTTGAAAAACTACAAATTATAAAAATTATTTCAACCAAAATCAGAAACCAACCACATGGCTATGAAGTACATGAAAAATTAGCCAAAAAAAATAAAAAAATTGCTTAGAAAAAGGAGCTAAAATGAGCAAGATATGGCCTTCCAAAGTTGAACTACAAAACTGAAAAGCTCATTGGTGAGGGGGGAAAATTTTTTTAGACTGATGACGTCATCACTAATGCAATCATGACATCATCATTTTAATCAATTAAATTTGACGGTCAAATGACCGTTATGCACTGCATGAGCCTAATTTTGATGTCCACACGACCATCACAGGCACGGCTCTCCAGTTGCCAGAATATGCTTTTTAGAACAAAATATTCTGATTGTGTCCTCATCAGAATTCCAAAAGTTGTGAATTCACTGTTGGTATATTGTTGATGAGCCAGATTTTTTTAAAGAATGCCGATAAAGCAAATTTTCAGCATCGGTTTTTCTTTTGCTTGTCAGAATTTGGAGACGGTCGATGGTAACTCAAATCGTCAGATTTGTTGGAACAATGACCACTTGAAATGTCACTGGTTCTTGGAGAATACCAACACTGAATGAACATTGTCAGCTAGTATGGTTCAATGACCGGTCACCAAAGTTTTTATATGCCCGCAAATTTGATGTTGATCGACCGAAAGAAGATTGTCGCCGCCAATTTGTTCAAATGAACTACAGGAAGAAGGTTGTATGTCAATGAGTGGTGGGGACACGAGCCCATGTGGCAGCTGGTGAGGGGCGCGGTACATCCGTAGGTACCTGTGGTCTAAAGACTGTGTAGGCTGCAGGTATGACCTGCCTTTTTTATTTTTTATTTTTTGATTTATAAAAAATCAAAAACCTTAATACAATTTTTTTGATCTTTAAATTATTTTTCAATACAATTTTCAAGAAAAATACCAATGGGTATTATTTAATTCTTTCCTAAAAAAAAATTCAAAATTTTTTCAAAAATATTCTAATTTTTTTTTAGAACTATAGAAATTTTCATAAAATTGAAAATACCCAAATTGGCGATTTTTTCCAATCTAGAGCTCCCAATCTTAGATTTCAACGAAACGAGAGGCTATCCTGATTGAAAATAGCCTTCTGAATCTGAATTCAAGGTTAGATCTGGTCTAGAATGCACCAAAATGTCATTGCTCCTCATATTTTCCTCTTCACCACCTTCATACGAACTAAGATCTCCCAACAATGGCTATGAAAAGGACCTCCAACTGCTTTAATACCATGTAAGAACTTATGAAAAGAAACAATATGATCAAGAGACTAAACATAGCACAAAAGAGAGAGACAATATGAGACAATATGATGATTGTATTCTCAATATGCATGAAGATAGACAATTACAAGTATGTACAAGGCTTTCTTATAAAGGGAAGCTAGGACAAAATGAAGGGACATGAATGAGACAAGTGTCACAATCATGTGTAGGGTAGGTAGAAAGAAATAATAGATAATTCCATGAAAGGTGGATCACCCACCTAAAGTAGAATTATCATGCCACGAAAAGTGGAGATAAAAAGGTGATAACTAGATCACACCACAAAGAGTGGAATTTCTCCTACACACACTTCCCTAAGTGTCCTAATCACATCTCTCAATATATACACAAACCTAGATGCAAGATGCAAATAACTAGGTGTCACAAGTGCAAACTACAATGATATGCATTCCCTAAGTAAGCTTAAGTAAAGTGTCCTATATCATAGCATCTAGAAATCATGCTTCCATAAGAAATTTCTTTGTATTTTCAACATCATAGAAGTTTGACTCTTTGGTTACACACTCCACCTCCTTGATTTGTCTAGTTTTGGCTACTGCTTCAATGTATTTGAAGTGAAACTTAGGATCCTGACTACCAATGACATTGAAAATAAAGTTTACCATATAATTACAAGGTTACCAAGCTACTACAAAATTACCTCCTAAAATAGATCAATGAATATTAGTGACAAAATGATACAAGTGACTTTCCAAAGTCAAATCACCTAGAGCTCAAATATGCACCCAAGAAGAAATATAGCCCTTCATAAGACTTGAACTGTTCAAACAACTTGATGTATGAATCTACACCCAATTGTTTAGAATATTCCTTGGAAGCATATATGACATAAAATAAGTTAACATAAAAAATAAGAGAGCAATTTTTAATGTCATCTAGAGCCAACATTATTAATTTGAAATAAATAAAAGTGCACAATTTTTACTTTGACAATTATTTGGAGATTTCCCTTCAAGTTGACAAGAAGAAGATCTTTCATGCAATCCAATCCCCACTCTCTAGAAAGGGTCCCAAATAACTCAACAAGGTCCATCATCATTAGGCCAATTGGAATCTTCTCTTGAGCATCCATTCCAAGAATTTTACACAAGGAAAAATAGGTTCTCTTAAAATATATTTGAAAATCTTCTATAGGAAATGGCTTAGTGTGGGAAGAGGAGATAGTTATTCTTCTATTATTTTCACCCTTCCTCATGCGTGTAGGGAAAGCATCACTCCTATAAGTTTTGCTCAATCTGTTGTACTCCTCCTCACTTTTCTATAAGTCGATTTTAGCAAGGGCTTATTTATTCAAGTTGAAACACTCTACAATGGAAGGCTTAGTTAATACCTACCAGTGGTGAACCATCTGTCATCCTTATAGTTCTGGTGGCTAGCTGATAGTTTCATGCCAACAATCTAATGAATTCAACATCTATAAGGACATTCATGACTACCACCTTGGCTAGGTCTAGAGTCCAAGGGTTCAACACTGGGAATTTTCTATCTCTTTTATCATAAAAATACCATAAGTAATCCCACACAGAGATGGGAATGATTGCATCCTGACATCCATGCTATGTCTCTAAATACTTTCTTAAATCCTCTATCTGTTGAATGAGGTAAAATGTCTAGTATGGATTGTTGCAAAGGCCTTTTCTTCACCTTGGATTCTTCCTTCTTACTCATAAGGTATGTGCATGATCATGATGGGCCAAAAAGTGGTGATATGTTACAAGTGATATGATGGCCCATGTGGCTGACGACCTCTTTTTTACCTAAAATTGATGTAACGAAAAGGGTTTTTAAAGGAGACTCTTAGCTTTCCACCAATATAAATTATGCTTTACTTTGAATTTAATAAATAATTATTACTCATTTTCTATTTGAATTATGACTAAAGTCCTTATTGATAGGTTGATTGAAAACATCTATAACTTTCAAACGGTATCACATTTTTTGAATCCAAAACATGTGTCACATTCTATGCTTCACATACTATAGGATTAAAAAAAGAAAAAATGAATTTCATGAAGTTTTGACTAGGTTAAGGTGGTTAGACATACGAGTTTTTATATTTTAAAAATTTGTAATAAAAAATTCATAATTAATTATTTACTTGAAAAAAATTATAAAAAATATGCATCACGTCGGGACATGAGTCCTCTACTTATATCTAAAATATTATAAAAAAATATTATCATTTTATTGTGGTTAGGGTGGTCAAACAGACACCTTCTTATTTTTTCCCTGAAATTTAAGTACTATTGCATTGAAATTTCAAATTTTCACCAAATATATTTAAAAAAAAAAAAAACCTAGTAGTTTAAAAACTACATTCAATTTTCTATAGATTATATTATTACATATTTTTGAAAAAATGTAGATAACTTATTCAAATTTTTACGTCAAGTTTCCTAGCTCTGATTTTTCTAAATTCTTTGCCACTTAAGGGCCTATTTTTTCAATGATGATCCTACACATTCCGCATAGGTTCACTCTTCTTAGGTGGCATGCAGTAGAAAAATTACTTCCTTTTTAATTTTCTAAGCCCGTAATTGTAGATCCTATTCGACCAAATGCTTTAGAATTGCTTATGATGAGTGTTCATGCACTTAGCCAGTGATATAGTAATTGCAGAGCTTTTCTTCCTCGAACTCCTTAGCTCCTAGCATGATAATCCTTTTGCAAATGATTGTAAAAATAACATCAAATTCTAGATACAATTGCTTCTGAACTCAGTCATTTTGACATTAATGTGATACTTCATTCAAAATATTTCATAATTTGCACCAATTTCAATTTTAAATATATGTTGTTGATCTTAGAAGATCATATGGTTCATGTTAATAAAATAATTACTATCATAGTTGACATAAATGCTTTTCCAACTTGTACCGTAGTACCACCATCACTTCTCTTAACTGTTGTGGGATAGCAATGTCATGTAATATACTCATTTTTGCTATCTCGCTATACCGTAGGTTTTATTTATGTTATCACTTCTCTACTGTGAGACTACGGTTCTTATACTGCCATACTACACAGTTCTTATATGTTGTAGTTTTTTCACTACGGGATGGCAGGTTATACATCCTTCTACCGCCATATATCGTAAGTCCCTTTTTATTTTAAAATATGTTTATCATGGGGTGGTGGGTTATATAGCTTCATACCACCATACCACACACTTAATTTTGCTTTACAAATTGTTGATCGTGAGATAGTGGGTTACATAACTTAACACCACCATACCACATGCTATTTTAATGTCATTGTTTATTGACTATGGGACAAGGGTTAACCTTTGATAGTTAAGTTGAGATCATACCACCATACCACATTTTTTATTTCACATAGTCATTGATTGCCACATTGTAGCAGTATACTTCTATACTCAAGAGACCTGTCACTGCTATCTTGCACACATCTTTTATGACTACCGTGGTATAGTGGTATATGATTACATCTTATCTTCTACCCCTCCATACCGATGAGGGAAATTATAACTAAACAACTACTCATGCATGGGTGCAGTAATGGAATTTTATGAATGTAAAGGGGCTAGACACATCTTATTTAAGCATATATGATGATTTATTAAAGCTTTGGAACTATATGGGTATTTTCAATGTCAGTCAGACCTAATGTTAAGATATATATATATGTATTATTAAATCATATATGTTCATTATTGTTTCCTTCACACAAGCATATTCAATGCATGTGTAGGCTAGAAGCTATATTACAAACTAAAGCTATCCAAATATCAAAGAAATGACTATAATATATTGCAAGTATTTTAAAGAGTTGTTTACTTTCATACGTATCTTGTTACTTTATTTGATACTTTTAGACCTTGCTTGCTTCTTTTCATATCTAGCTGTTGTAGAGAAGTTAGAAAAGTTTGGCATCTAGAAAACATATAGGACATACAAGAAATTATATTCTAACTAAACAAAATTAATTTCAACCAAAGTAAGAAAACTAAGAAGAATGATTGAACCTAACTTTAAATGCACTTCAAATCAACAGTGAACATCTCAGGTTTATATACCATGTACTAGAAAAATAATGATGATTACATTTAGAAATTTATCAATAAAATAACAGTGAATAAGCACACCTATACTCATATTTTTATTAAATTCAATAATAAATTACACCATACATATAACCAAAGTTTAGGTGACAAGCTTACAAGTTAAGGTCACATACTAGTTAAGGTGACAAAACATCATCATAATCATCTGCATTGCTAGCAAGATCATAATCCTAATAATTCATGTTTGCATCTGCTTGATTTTCTTTGTCATCCTCATATGTGACATGTGTTGGTTTCCCAAATCAATAGATCTAATGAGTCCTAAAGAATAGCCACTTTCTAATACTCATACTCAAAGATGGATTTGGCCAATGAACAAGATTAAGTCAAAAATACTGAAATCTCTTACACTTCTGGCTCTGCTGACCAAGGGAAATACCTAAAGATTCATACACACACTCAACAGGGTATTTCTTAATAGATAATTCTCTCACAAGAATATTCCAAGAAAAATGAAATATCCTTCAACATTGGCTAAGATATTGGGAAACTTTCATTAACTAGCATGGAGAACATGGTAGATACAAATAACCCATAGAATAGGAACAACAAAATTGAATGGTTTGTTTAGATTTTAAGATTTGGGACCAAACAGAAAAGAAAAGACGTGTAGAAGGATTGAACGGTGCCAAGAAGAGGGATACAAAGTCATATAACCAACATTTCATCATGCAATATTAAACATGTTTTGAAGATCTTTGAAAATGTTCTCACATTATGACAACAAGACCACTAAAGCTTTATCAAATGACCATTCTTATAAATCCATTTGGAAAAAAAATACTCCCATTACATTCATTAAAGAAATTACTCTATTCTTTGAACATAAGGAAATAACAAATGCAACAAATGTACATGAAAAAACCCAGGTAATCTTTGATTATTGAATTTAAAAGAAGTATTACATCTCAACCATGGAGACAGTCACATGATATAATATATTCATGAAGCCCAATTTAGAACACAGAAACATCTCATATTAATTACTTATAGTTATATAATCCATCCTAACTTGACACTTTACAGTTTTTACAAGCCTCTATCTGCCTTGTAGACTTTTTAGAAAATGGAACCCCTATAAATGAGAAAGAATGAGAATTATAAGAAGAAGAAGAAGTAGCCCTAAGATCCATTTGTGGAAGACACCTGGATCCCTCATCTTCCATTGATATACAACAAGAAATTGGAAAAATATTCTCTCTTCTCTTCTCATTTTACCCCTTTGTTCTAGAAGATAAATCCACAACAAAAAACTATTTCATGAACAACCTACACCTTTTCTTCCATTTTTACCCCTACAGTTAAGAAAATATCTGCTCTCCCTTGAAATATCTTTTCATTCTACTCTCCATTTTACCCTTTGCACTTCACATTTTATTTCCTAGCAAAGAATGACCTTTGCTTTTGTAATGGGAGCCATTTAACCCTTCTAACTTTCACTGTGCCCATATCTATTTTCCCAGCAATCATTTAAAATATTTTCCCTTTAAAAAATTATTGGACCACTTAAAATTTTTCCCCCTCCTTCCTTTTATATTTGCACATCATCCTAAAATATTTTCCTTTACACAGTGAAGGCTTTTGAATATTTTGTAAGGTCACTAAAATCATTTTCCCATGCCCCAATCTTTCATTTAATCCTCCACCGTAAAGAAAAAATTCAAAGCGTTCCTTTAATACTTTGTATGGGCCCACCATTGGCTATCTCGCTCACTCTTTCACAGTTAAATATTTAAAAACCTGTTTTAAAAAAATGAGAACTCCACATCTTTATCGAGTAGCATTTAAAATCCCTTACCTTAGTTTAAATTTCTCATAGGACCCATCCCCCACATGGAAACATCCCACACACCCTGCCATCTTTCTATGACATCATCCTTCATCCCCACGGGGTTGGTGTGGGATGGTGGAGATTCACCCACAATACCTCAAATTTTTCTACCATTGATCTTGTCTCTGCTTATCCTAATTCCTATCATTCAACTGCTTCTTGGTCATGGTAGCATCAATGAATTTTCACATTAATGAATCTACAACATTTTCTTCCCATTGAAGCAATGTGACTGCATTCAAATCCCTTTGCATCATTGAACTTTATGTTAGTGATTTTCGTACAGCTTGCCACATTCCTAGAATCTTCCCATAATGTTCTTGATCAAGGTTATGATAGACTGTAGGTTGTAGTGCCAAGATGGAATTCCCTCAAGCAAAATTTAAATGCATTCACTGAAATCTCACACATGCTCCCACGCGCAAAGAAAATGTAGGAAAACTTTACCATTAGCATCATGAAATCTACTGCACTTCACCTTCATGGAAGATGTTGGCCATTGCTCAATGAAATCTCCAACCACTTCCAAAGTAACTCTCAAAGGTGGCAAGTATTTATCAACACATTCTTTCAGCTACGTAAGACTTTTCTTTGCAATGTCCAATTGACCCACTTAGATATCACAATGGATGCTCCATATAACTATGTAAAGATGCTTTGAAATATCAAAAGACCCCTTTAAACCTTGCGCTATGGCTTCCCCATCAATGCAAACAATGCTTGGTCTTGACAATACAATGCCCGAGCCTCCTCAAGATGCAATGCCACATTCTAAAGTTCCACCTTTTGTATGAGCAGGGAGGATGGTGATAAAGGTTGTGGAATTTGGTTTCATACCTTCCAATTGCATTTGCTTGAAATTTTTTGAAGCCTTTTCATCAAATCCATTTTGTGTATATGTTGCAGTTATGGCATTCCATGAAACCACATTTATTTGGGAATTTTTTCCAAACAGGTTCACGTGCCTTGTCTATACTGTCACTTTTTGCACTCATAGCTACTATAGCTAATCTCTCGGCCATGCAAGTCCTTATGTTTTAGGTTTCCCATCTAGAAAGAATCCCCATGCAAGGTGTTGTGGATAAGAGATTGGAGTTGAATCAAATTGATCATTTTGTACCCTCCTATTTTTTGAGATGCCTCATATTTTGTGCCCCTTCCACATTCATAAACAAATTATCATCCATTCTCCATAAGCCAAGAATTTTCTAAATATATTGTCCATTATTTTTGTATTATGCTTATGTATATCTATATTTGTCATTTCCTCTTGAGATATCAATGTTAATGAAGCAGAGGTTGATATAGGCACATTAGTTGGTGACACTAATCCTTTAATAAATTCTTGCATTTGAGTAATTTACTCCTTATGCTCTTTATTCTTAGGATTATCTTTAGCTATCCTGGTAAGAAGGGCATCAATGCTATCCTTAGCCTCTTGAACCTCTTGTTGTGTTGTAGCAAATCCCAGGTCGAATGCGGTTATCTAGAACTCATCTGCTTTCATTTCCCCTTTTGCTTTGTCTACAATAGGTACAACTACATGAGTTGTTCAATCAACCAAACAAGATTACATAGTGTTGTGACTTTATCCCATGGTAACTCAAGTGAAACATCACCCTCATCATCAAGCTATCAAAAATAGATTTAATCTCTTCAACCTACTGGATAGAAACTTCCTCAAACTATGTGATACATGTCGGGTCCCCTTGTGGGCTTGACTAAAAAAAAAAATCATTTTGAAACAATTTTCATGCTCAATTGACCTGAAACTTCTTCTACATGCTCCTAAGGTTAAATAATGAACTGGGTTGTCATTTAAATTTTCTTTTTAGCACAATTGCATAGTGATCAAAATTATCCCAACGGCCTCTGGAATTGCCTTGGGAAACTAGTCAAACAACCTCTTGGAGCCATGAAAATGCACAAGCATGTAGAAATTTGACCCAAGAATTTAGTGCAAAAAACGGTTGGATAAAAGAGATTTTGAGGTGCAAGATATTCAATGTCAAAGTGGCTCAGTTAGACTTTTCAGCAACTGCACCTATCCAAAATCAATTAGGGCTCACCAAGTTACCACTTCAAAAAAATACCAAATCACCTCCTGGGAAGCTACAAATGGAAAAATTAGATCATTTAGGTCCAATAAGTATGTGTGCAAGAGGGTTTTCTTTCAATAAACATTCTTCACATGATATTAGGGGTCAAATTTGACCACCTTGAAACATTCTAAAAATGTAGGTGTAAAAAATAGAACAAACTGCATTTGCTTTCGACCTAGTAAAAATATCAAATTTGATCCTGAGACTCTAAAACTAAACTAGGGAGCATATGAATGTGCGGGAAATTTAGGGCACCAATCCATTTTCCATGAACATAATCTAGTTGTGAAATATCCACTCAAATAGGAGGCCACATCCCAAGACTAAGAGTTTGCAAACAACAAAACAATCTTAGAACCCTCCATCTTTGTGTTTTTCAAAACCTTGTCAAAACTTATCACAAGAAGCTTAAATTAGACATACATGTACACATATGTCAAATGGATATGCTCACCAAGGGGTTTGGCATGAAAATTAAATGGCTATGAATTATGACCCTCCAAAGTAGGTCACTGGGGCATTTTTTTAGGTGCATTTCAGAGTGTTCAAAGCCAAAAATTTTAACATGGGCAATTCAAATTTGAAAAATTTGAAGGTTTCACCAACATGCAATACATTCTCTCTCCCAATCTCTTCGTTGGTAATCAAAATCTCATCTTCAAACACTCCATCATCGTCTTCTACCACTTCTTCGAATGTTTCTTGTAAATTAACATATTGCCCATCAGACATTATATCAACAACTTCTCTAAAAAGAAAATTAAAATGAAACTTTGTTTGAATGAGATACGACCATTTTGTGCTTCTTACATCATCAATTAGAAATGATTGGTTAATTTGAAGAGGGGAAACATACGACTCATCCATCTTTGATAAAAATTGTTGTGTATTTGTGCGTACAAATCCATACTCATCAAATTGTATTGTGGATGGTCAGATCCAAAAACATTTTAATAATATAGGACTATTTTCACTAGAATCCACTTGAATAATTTCTTGGATGAATCCAACAAAAACTTTCTTTTCAGTTTCGTGAAGAAATTCAACACTAACAACACAATCACAATTTGTCTTTCCTTTGTCTTTTTCTTCCACTCTTAAATGACTACCATAGGCCCACATTCCACTAAAATTCATAGCCCATAAATTTGGAGAATGTGAAAGCTCACTTTCCTCTATTGTTATATCTTGACCTTCTTCTTTTGCATCAATGGCTGCATTAGCAATCCATTCATCAAATTTTGGAAAAGAATCACCTCTAATCAAATCATGATGTCTGTGCTTTTGAGGTTGATGTTGCATCCAAGTTTGATTATCTTCTTCATATTTTCTACATAAAATATTAATGTTCAAATAGTAAGATTAATAATATAAATGTGTAAATGAAATTGAGTTAATAAATTGTTGTGTAATTTTATTTTACCTGTGCCACTTATCGAATGAAGATGTGTTTTGAAGAATATAGGCATGTATCACACTTCTTTCTTGATGTGATAGCTTGAAGTGACATCTATAGCCTTCTAAAAATTCACCTACAACTCTCTAATCATTGTCATCATCCCATATACATTGATTGACATTTTAAAAATCCTTCATATATTATGTGCAAAATCCCATGGCCTCTTGCATTGAATATCCCTCAAACATGTTTCCTTCCAGTTTTTCCGTAGTATGAACATTTTTTTTAAAACCTTCATATATCATTCTATAGGATACATCCATCTCATTCTTACTAGACCACAATGCTCTAGTTCATATTCTAGATGTATCAAAATATGCATAGAAATGTTAAAGATTGTTGGTGGAAATTCCTGTTCCAATAGAAAAAGGACTTCAACAACCTCCCCCCTCAAACTATCAAAGTTTGAATGATCTAATACATGTAAACTCATTCTCTTTAATATTAGGCTCAACCTTATAATTGCCAATCTTGGTCCCTTTTCCAAACATGATATATTTACCACAATAGGTAAAATATTTTGAACTATGACATAATAGTCCCATGTCTTGAGGCCTCTTAATCTATTAGTGTCAGTTTGGCTTCTAATACTACTACTTACATATCCAATGGCACTACTAAATTTGAAACCATTTTCCGATGGATGTTCGTCAGTTTTTTGACAAATCTTTGTCGGACAAGTGACGAAATAATGAAAATATTTTTGTCATAGTTTTTTTGTCGAAAGGCCAACCACGAATTAAACATTGAAATAATGGCACAAATTCATCGGTCATCGGCATCAGAAAATGGCTTGGGATTTCGTCGGAATATCGACGAAAACTTCGTGTATCCACCGATGAATTACACCAGAAGTTCATCACCATTTTGATGAAATGGGCAAGGAGTAGTGTCGAAACAACATCAGACATTCGTCACCATTTTGACGAAATGGGCAAGGAGTAGCTTTGAAACAACACCAAAAGTTCATTGAAAGTGCTATGAAATGGGCAAGTAGTAGCGTCGAAACAACACCAAAAGTTCATCGAAAGGGTGATGAAATGGGAAAGTAGTAGCATCGAAACAGCATCAAAAGTTTGTCGAAAGTACGATGAAATGGGCAAGTAGTAGCATTAAAAAAAAACCAAAATTTCATCGAAAGTACAATGAAATGGGCAAGTAGTAGCGTCGAAACAACACCAAAAGTTCATCAAAAGTGTGACGAAATGGGTAAGGAGTTACGGAAAAACCTTCGTCGTAGCTATAGCAACTTCGTCGAACCTTTTCAGCGATTTTTCGGTGGGTTTTGTCGAAATTGCGATGAAGCAATGGGTATGTGCAGGATCATGGTGCACCAAAAAGTGGAAATATTTGTAGGGTATGTGGCTGATGACTTTTTTTTCACCCAAAATTAATGAAACGAAAAGGGTTTTTAGAGGAGATTCTCAGCTTTCCAAAAATATAAATTATGATTTAATTTGAATTTAATAAATAATTATTATTCATTTTCTTAGAATTATGACTAAAGTCCTAATTGATAATTGAAAACATTTATAACTTTCAATGGTATATATTTTTTGAATCCAAAACATGTGTCACATTATATGCTTCTACATACTATAGGATTAAAAAAATAAAATTTAAATTTCATGAAGTTTTGACCAAGTTAAGGTGGTCGACAGACGAAGTTTTTATATTTTCTAAAAGTTGTAATAAAAATTCATAATTAATTATTTAATTGGAAAAAAATTACAAAAAAATATGCATCACATCCGACATGAGTCCTCTACTTATATATAAAATATTACAAAAAAATATTATCATTTTATTATGGTTAGGGTGGTCAGACAGACACCTACTTCTTATTTTTCCCTGAAATTTAAGTACTACTCTATTGAAATTTCAAATTTTCACCAAATAGATTTTATTTATTTTAAATAAACCTAGTATTTTAGAAACTACATTCAATTTTCTACAAATTCTATTCTTACATATTTTGAAATAATATAGATAACTTATTCAAATATTTACGCCAAGTTGCCTAACACTGATTTTTCTGAATTTTTGCCACTAAGGGCCTGTTTTTTGCATGATGATCCTGCACATACCCTAATGCAATTTTTTTTAAAAAAATATTTGTGGAAATGTACCATTGTGGAGACTGACGACTGATCATACATACAGACTACATATTGGTTTGATGCTTTAAATGATGCATTTCTTATATTTAAAAGTGCATTACCTTATTGAGCTTCTCTTTGTTTCGAGAATAGTTTAATATTCTCTACTTAATAGGGCCAACCATGTGATGGTGGAAGCTCATTTGGCCCCTCCCCCCCCTCACATCACTCTCAATTCCCCATACCCAATCATATAACATTAGTCATTCATTCATCCATTAATAACATATAACATTAATTCATCCATTAATAACATATAACATTCATTCATTAACATATAACATTCATTAATTAACATATTCACATTCATTCATTAACATAATATAATCATTCTTTCAATTTTTTACATATTATCAAAAATATGGTTGTCATGATATGATTACAATCACTTTTTTTTTTGTTTCCTTTTTAAAGCTACATAAAGCTGAAGTGGAGTATCATTTTCTAAATCAATATATGTCCCCCCTTTACTTATTCTACCCTCTGCTCGTTATCTTAATGTATGCCTAGTCATCTACTCATGACGTGGACGTCGCTGCAAGGGGGGGTCTGCTGCAATAAGAAAGAAATGTAAAACTGATATGTTTTATTATTATTGTTACAAGTATTTAATTAATTAAAAGAACATTAGAGTGGTTCTCTTTACCTGATGGGTCCACATCATGTTCCTGAACTTTTGTTATAGACTCATGCTCAACATGTTGAACACCTCTAAATCCTAATCTACAGTTGAAACATGAAAGGTTACATTAATTAATACACCAATTGAAATTAAATATGTTTAAGAGAACATGAGGGTGGTACTCTTTACTTCATGGGGCCACATCATGTTCCTGATATTCTCTAACTTGATCATGCTCAACACGTTGATCACGCTCTACATGCTCTAAATTTGAAACACAAAAGGTTACATTAATTAATACACCAATTGCAATTAAATATGTTTAAAAGAACTTTTGAGTGGTCCTCTTTACCTGATGGAGCAACATCATATTCTCGATCTTCTCTAGCCTAATCATGCTCAACATGTTGATCACTCTCTACATGCTCTAAAGTACCAGGATGCACACCATGACCTTCATCTGCACGTTGTGCTCCACCCTCACCAGGCTGCATTCTAATGTCATGTGCAGTATTATCATTGCTTGAATGTTTAAAACAAATAGGCATGTAATTACTTTATGGTGGAAATTAATATTGAATACATTGCACAAGTATTCAATTTTAAATAAATTGTATTGAGTTTATTTACCTGTGTGTCAAATGCAATGGAAGATTGTGTTTGCCCAGTCAAGACTCTTAGGTGTTTAGCCACGACTCCATAGCCTTGCTGGAAGGCAATCTTCAGGTCCTCTTCTGTGGGAACTCTGTTGAATTCAAAGCCCTACATTTTTGCATAAGATCATGAATTTTGCTTCTATGGTGTGATAAAACCAAAATTGCTTTCAATTTATTATAATTTGGATGCAATATTTAATTTATTGATACTTACAATTCGTGTGGCTAATTTCATATAACCACCAGAGCCAAGTTTTTGTTTCTTGTGCTTTTCTAGTCTTGCCTTGTTGCCTTCGATGTGTCGGGCAACCTATGAAAAGTTTGAAATACGTTAGATTATGTAAAAAGAAAGAGTAATTAGTATATAATTACATTGTTGATAGTATCACTAACATAGCAACATTAATCATTTGGGGGGAAAATCGGCAAATCAAAAGTTCAAGATTTTTTGAAACAATCGGGAAAAAATCAGGAAAAGATCAGGAAAAAATTAGATTTACAAAAAAACACAAAAATTTAAAGAAAAACTGTCAGAAACTACTATTAAAAAAAATTTAATGGCATTTCCATAGCATAAGACATTGAGAGCAAATAAAATACAGAGTTCAATCCATGAATTATAGAAAATAGATTTTTATTGGTTATATTTATATCGCTAATTTCATTGCACAAAACATACTACAACTGCATAAATATCGATGGTGATAGTTGTCTATGCTACCACATTTTTCATACATGTCTACCAAAGCATTTTATCAAACAGCCCACTTCCTTGTTGCTATGGCTAAAAGCCTAAAATAGGTTCTTTTGAACAAGTTATGGATGCTTGGAAAAAATCTATCAAAGCATAATAGTAAGCAATAGCATAGACAAGGCAGTGAACTATTTCAAAAAATGCCTCAAAGAAATGTGGTCTCATGGTTATGGAATGCCATGACAATCCATAGCAATTTTCTTGTCATGGCATTCGTTATGGCATTCCATCACCATGAGGCCACATTTTTTTGAAGCATTTTTTCAAATAATTCACTACCTTTTCTATGCTACCACATTTTTCATACATGTCTAACAAACCATTTTATCAAACAGTTCAATGCCTTCATGCTATGGCTAAAAATTAAAAACCTAAAACAGGTGCTTTCGAACAAGCTATGGATGCTTGGAAAAAATCTACCAAAGCATAATAGTCAACAATAACATAGACAAGGCAGTGAATTGTTTGAAAAAATGCCTAAAAGAAATGCAGTCTCACGATGATGGAATGCCATGACAATCCATAGAAATTTGCTTGTCATGGCATTCATCATGGCATTCCATCACCATGAGACTACATTTCTTTGAGACATTTTTTTCAAGCAGTTCACTGCCTTTTGTATGCTATTGCATTTTTCATACATTTCTACTAAAGCATTTTATCAAACAATTCATTGCCTTGCTGCTATTGCTAAAATCCTAAAACAAGTACTTTCAAACAAGCTATGGATGCTTGGAAAAAATATATCAAATCATAATTGTAAGCAACAAGCCATGGTCTCATGGTTTTTTTTACGTGAAAATCAGCTCAATTTTATTCACATTTTTTTGCAGATTTTAAACATGTTTTTTTGGCAATTTTATAGTTTGAAACGGAAAAAAATCATTGACTAAAAAGTCAACAATTTTTTCAAAAAATTGGGGAAAAAATCGTCTAGCCTACAAATTTTTTTAAAATCGCAATTAATCAGGATTTTTTGCAGATTTATGCTTCTATATCACATACCTTCCTTGGCCCGGTGGTGTCTTTCCTTTTTTCTTTTCAGCCTTCTCCTTTCCATTGGACACCAAGTCCTTCCACTCCCTCTCCAAAATCATGGGGGGATGCTTGTACTTTTTGTTCTTCTCTAAATGTGACCAATATTGGTCCCTTGCATACTTTAGATAGGTACCAACTTTCTTAAGGACCTTGGTTCGGTTGAATGTTTTATCACCGAACATCACAACTAAATAGTTAATGAGCTCATCTTTTAAATCTTTATTTTGGGAATTCAACCATGTACGTATGGTGGGCCCGAAGAGCTCCAATGTAATATCACTTAGATGTTTATAAAAAATATTATTTCCTGCAAAATGATCATGGGATCAATAGTCTAAAAAGAGCGATCAATAAGTAAATTTTAATTGGATTATATAAAATAATAATTAAAACATTTTAAAGTACTTGGGACCTTCTCCATCTTTATGGGAACGAAATCCTCAGTCACCACAAGTGTGACTGGAAATGTTCCCATACTAGTAATACAAGAAGATCCAGGAAATGCTGCTAAAACATCACCAGTACTAGTGGCCTCTGCATCCCCAGGTACATGTCCTGATGCATGTTCTGGTATGTGTTCGCTGCTAGAGGGTGCATTAATGGATGCCTACATGGTATGTGTTGCGGACATTTCAGACGACAATATAGGCATGGTTGATGGGGTCAGATGAAGTGATGTATGTGTAGGAAGATCAAGATGGACACTTGTACCAACCCTTACTCCTTGGGCAACACTTGCAGTACCCTAATCATGGCCAGGAGCATCATGAGGAGGAAAATAACCCTGTAAAAAAACACATATTTTAGTTCATGACATAAAAGAGTACAAAATATAAAACCATGAATGAACTTATATTATAATGAAAGACCTCATGACAACTTACTTGCAAGTTTTGTAATCTCTCAGTCAATACTTTAACCCTCTATCTTATCTCATTTGTTTGAGGCACTATGAACATCAACTTAGTCATTTCTTCATTGCATTTTTTTGGAGATTCTTTATCGTATCGAGAGGGTTTGCTGAATAAGCGATGTCATCATCACAAAATATTGATTTCACCTCACTATGGATACTCTCCTCTACTGCTAGTGCCTTTCCTCAATCAGTCGACTGCAACAAGAATATTAAAAACATTATCGAAATTAACCCAAAAAAGTATGAAGAAAACATAATAATAATAAAAAATTCTCGTATCTAATTTTTACAATTACAATGAGGTAAACCTGTCAGGTAGAAGCACCGAAAGATATGTCACAATTTGTGCTCTAGGCTAGAGCCTTCTCTGTACGATCAATGTCCCCTTGTGACAAAAATTAAATATAAAAAAACATTACCGAAATGAAACCAATAGACTTATGAAAAAAAACATAAGAATAAAATGGTATATTAGAGTCATTAATTGGAGGTTGGGTAAAATGGTACATAGTACGCACCACCCCCATAGTAACTGTGTTTGTAACTAAGTGATTCAAATTGTAATCGATTAGCAACTCTTCCCCTACAGTTATTGATTTTATCGCACATACGAATACATGGTTTCCCTCGCACGCCTCGAATATGTAATTGGGTTGCTTATTTGTTGACCCAGGTCATGTACTATTTATAAACCCTGTAATATTCCTTGATGCTTTTGGCCTTACGTCAATGTACATAGCCACTCCTTTATTTTGATCCTTATCTTTTAGTTGTATATAATTTGCTGACAGTGCATACCTACACATACTTTGTGTATATCGAACCAGTTGGATCCAATCTTTGTAACTATAACAAGGTCCAACATACTCTATCAATTTAGTAACTTTGTCGTAACAGACCTTTATGCCATCCATGCAAAATAGGCCCAAACCATGTAATGACAATGGTGCTATGCGATATATCCTCTCGTTGACACAAAAATCAGTGTTTATTGGAGGAAGTTCCTTGGGTACCCATTGTTTCCATAGATGTTTGTACCTCCAGGGCACCTCGGCATAACATGCTCTCATCATCGTAAGAACATGACCCCCCTTTAGCAAGAAAAAATTCCATGCATTTACGAAACTTTCTTCTAATCTTTTGACCTCTAGTTGATCTCCCTTTTTTAGACATACTACATGGCTCGCTTTCCTCTTCTCTTCCTGAATTTCCCTCG
>VDFB02185617.1:0-10153 GCA_007258455.2 Sequoia sempervirens
AACCATTCTCTTACTGCAAGAGCCCAGAGGTAAAATATTATAAAATCCCGCAAGTGCCTAAAAATGATGAATGCCCATCAACGACATACATTGATCTAGCCACTCTCACCTCCACTTCTACGAAAAAGACACCCGCCATCTCTGATATCAAATTCATTATCCAAGACAACGGGTGTGGGAACTATAAAATGAAGAAAGGTGCTTTCATGGTAGGAGAGTTACCACAATCTCTTAGGTCCCATGGGCAACCCCAACTAGCTAGAACATCATCCCAAACTAACAAAGTTGACCCCTATAGATTCAGAAGTTGGGGAGATCTCAGTCGAGAAGTAATAAAGGAGGACCCATCCCATCTCCTGTACCAAGACAATAGACTAGCAACCGATCTATCAATGGATGATAGCAGTAAAGGCTTGAAAATGATGCTCGCCATGGGCTATGAGAGAAAACAAAGGCTTGGACAAAACGACAATGGGCTTCTAATACCCATCATTCGTAAGACGCGAATGAGAAATCTTGGACTTGGATGTACCCCTTCGAGTATAACCATACATGGCCAGAATCCCCCGGTTAAGAAGGTAAAAACTCCTCATCAAACAACAGCTGAACTCCGTTTACCTGTATCTACTAGCTGAGTCATAAACAACTTCACATTTGACATAACCGACGTCTACAGCAGTAGTGATGGCGAAGATCCCATAACCAACCTACCTATGCTTTTCGAGGACACCACCCTTCTCATGAATAGAACCTTATCCTATGAATCTGAGAACCAATCCAATGAGATAAAGCTAGTCTACCCCCAACTCATCGATCATGACCAACAAGGACAACCAATTCTTGACACATTCAAAAATGATGAGGCACTCTCAGAATTCATGGGACTACAGGATAATATTTCATGTGGGGATCACAAAGTAGGATTTATTATTGATTTGGACACACATGCATACTATGGGGAAACGATTGAATCCCTCAGTCACAAAAGTGAAAAACTGAGAATAATCTCTCGATCCTTGAGTGAAAACCACACCGTGGCACTCTCTGACCTGAAAATAGTAAAAAGAAAGGACGCATCCAACGGTGAAAACCTCTTTGAAGCACCTGAGGATGGGGGATTCAATCTTCCTCTTAGAGCTCTCCATCAAGAAAAATTAGCGATTCTAGCCGAAAAATGCAACCCAGTCAATTTGGGAACAAAGGAGACATCGCACATCACATTCTATGCAGAGTCATTACTATCAAAAGAACAAGAGCTCCTAGCTGCCTTTTTCAAAGAATGGAAGGTCAAATTTTCATGGAGCTATGCAGACATGCCTGGGCTCAATCTAGAGATTGTGGTCCATCACATAGTAGTCTACCCTGAAGCAAAGCCTGTCAGACAAAAATTGCGAAAAATGCATCCTCAAATCACCCTACTAGTCAAAATGGAATTGAAGAAAATACTTGATGCAAGATTCATACGACCAATTGACTACCCAGAATGGGTATCAAATCTGGTTCCTGTTTCAAAGCCCGATGGGGGCATCTAAATCTGCACGAATTTAAGAGACTTAAACAAAGCATGTCTAAAGGATGATTTCTCGTTGCCTAACATTGACATGACTGCGGAACATGAGATGCTTTCTCTGATGGATTGTTTCTCTGGGTACAACCAAATAATGATTGCTAAAGAGGACCAGCATAAAATGACCTTCACTTGTCCATGGGGGACCTACTGCTGGAACATGATGCCATTCGACCTAAAGAATGTTGGGGCCACCTATCAAAGATCCATGATGTTAATCTTTCATGAAATGATCCACAAAACTGTCGAAGATTATGTTGATGACATACTAGAAAAATACAGAAAGAGGAGAGATCACATAGCAACCTTGAGCACTATTTTCAATAGAATGGAGGAATACAAGGTCTATCTAAATCCTAAGAAGTGTGTCTTCAGCGTACAGTCAGGAAAGTTGTTGGGATACATAGTGTCAATGAGTGGTATTGAAATAAATCTTGCCAAGGTAAAAGCAATCCTCGAGATGGAAGCACCCAAAAAATTGAAATAATTGAGAGGCCTCCAAGGCAGGCTTCAGTCCATCTGTAGATTCATAGCACAACTAGCAGACAAGTAAATCCCTTATTCTCACCTACTCCACAAGGAGGTAGCGTACAAGTGGGATGAAAAGTGTGAAGAAGCCTTCAACAAAATCAAAGAATATATGCTCACACCTTCATTCCTCAGCACGATGAAAATGGGAGAAAAAGGTCCATCTATTACATCAGTCGCACAATGGTCGGGCATGAGTTAAACTACTCATTCATTGAAAAAGCCTATCTAGCAGTAGTATTTGCTTCATAGAAATTTAGACATTACATGCTAGCACACAAAATAAAACTCATCACCAAGATCGACCCCCTCAAGTACCTACTGCCAAAAGAAATGCTAATAGGAAGGATGGCCAAGTGGGTCATGATTCTATCTGAAGATGACATCAAGTATGTGGAACAAAAGGAAATCAAAGGCCAAGTGATCGTAGATCAGCAGAGAATCCACTCATATCAAAATTTCTAGATGAATCCATCTTCAATCTCAGCATAGTCGACCACTGGAAACTCTACTTTGATGGCTCCTACACACAGCACGAATTAGGAGCTAGGGTCTTTTTCATCACTCCACAGGGAGACTGCATACTAAGATCATACAATTTGGCATTCCTCTGCACTAATAACATTGCAGAATATGAGGCTTTAACCATAGGTCTTAGAATAGCAGTGTAGTGGCACATCATGGCCCTCAGAGTATATGGAGACTCCCAATTGATAATAAATCAAGTGAACGACGAGTACCAAACAAAGGATGATAAGCTGACTCCATACAAAAATTTGGTAGAGAGCCTCAAAGAATCATTCATTGATATCACATTTGAGTAGATTCCCAAAGAAAACAGTAGAGCAACAGACACCATGGCAATGATTGGATCCCTAATGGACATTCGTCGCAACATCCCAAAGCATGAATTCTTGGTAGAGTAGCTTCTCATGCCCGCATTCGAGGTACCAAAGTCAGAATTTGTGTGTGAAATAATTGGTCTCAGTGATCCCTAGTACCATGACATTTATACCTACTTGTGAATAGGGGTCTTACCTGCTAACTTACCCTCAAGCCTAAAAAGAACCTTTGTCAAGAAAGCATACTAGTTTGTTATCCTAGGAAACACCCTTTACCATAGGAGCATAGAAGGAACCTTATTACGCTACCTAAATGTTGAGGAGGCATTGACCACCTTAACTGAGGTGCATAACGATATTTGTGGATCAAACTCAAGCATAATGACCTTGGCCAAGAAGTTGTTGAGGACGGGTTATTATTGGCCTACTATGGAAAGAGAAGCACATGACTACGTCAAAAGGTTCCTACAATGTCAACAACATGGGGACCTAATCCATGCTCCAACTCAAGAGCTTCATCCCATCATCACACCATGGCCCTTTTCACAGTGGGGACTCGATTTCATTGGAAAAATAACCCCCACCTCATCCAGTGGCCACAATTTTATCATTACCACCACTGAGTACTTCACCAAGTGGGTGGAAGCCATACCAATGACATACATAATTGGAAATCAGATATCAAAGTTCATCCTGAACTATCTCATATGCCACTATGGTGTCCCACAAGCCATTATCTCAAATAATGGGACACCATTCAAAAATTAGGATGTCCATGACTTATGTGAAAAATTCAAAATCCAACATCGCTTTTCCACCCCATATTATCCCCAAGGCAATGGCCAAGCAAAATCCACCAACAAAACCATTCTGAAAATCCTCAAAAAGACAATCAATGACACAAGTTGTGATTGGCATGTGTAGCTAAATCCCTCCCTCTATGCCTATCGAACATACATCCGCACACCAACAGGTGCCACCCCGTTCTCCCTGTTTTATGGATCAAAATCCATATTACCCATCGAGTTCGAGCTTCCATCACTAAGGATATCACTGCAAAACCTCATCACAGATGAAGAGTACCGAGTATCAAGACTCAATGAGTTGGAGTTGTTGGATGAGCAGTGTATGGACACCTTTAATCATTTGCAATTCTATCAAAACTGAATCAAGAGGAGCTATAACAAGAAGATCAGGAGTCAAACATTCCAGGTCGGAGAACTTGTCCTAAAAGAGAATCAGAAGAACATCCCAAATCCAAAAAACAAAGGAAAATTTAAACCCAACTGGTTGGGGCCATTCATCATCACAACGAGCTATAAGTCAGGGGCATATCAGCTGTCAACACCTAAAGGCAAGCCTTTACAAGAGCCCATCAACAGCTCCCATATCAAAAAAAAATTATGCCTAAATCTTTCAAGGTATAGAACCAAAAATCAAAAAATAAAAAAATGTCCTAAAAAATGGTCACCTTGATGAAAACTTGGCAAACAGGTGTCTTGGTGACAACAAAAAAATAAAAAAATAAAAAAATCCAAAAAAAATAGAAAAAGGATCAAAAACAGTAAAGAGAAAAATCGTCCTCTAGTGAAAACCACTTCGGTGGCACTTTGGGAAAGTACCTTGGTAAAAACCTAGCAAATAGGTGCCTTGTGTAAATAAGCGCTTTCCATCCACCAGGATCTTCACGGCTTGTTTTGCATCATCCATCACAATCCATATCACCATACATCATCCTTTCGACATCTGCATTATAGCTTGGTCTTGTGTTTGTATCATGATCCCTTCTAGTACTACTTGGCCCATTCTTAAGGTCAGTTTGTCCTGCCTCTATCGAAGTAGTCTATTGCATCACGTTGGGGGAATGTTCTCATTGGATCGGATTTGTGTATATTCTTGAAGTCCCTAAAAATTAGAAAATCCAAAAACATTAGAAAATCGCAAAATCCAAAAATATTCAAAACATATCAAAATCCAAAAATAGGTCAAAAAGTGAGTCAAAAATTCAAAAAATAGTCATCTTGTCGAACTACAGGTCTTTGAGCCTTGAACATAGGAAAGGTTGATCTTTGATCATCCCCCAAGACACTTAGGTCAGTCCTTTAGGAGTCTATCATAATAAACTGGCAATCCATTTGTTCATATCTCATCAAATAATCGATTTTGTGTTAGTCAAACTACGTGGTCTCTATGTGTATAATGTAGGCAAGGCTAATCTATTGATCATCCCCCGAGGCCCCTAGGATAGGTCTTTAGGTTAGTCTCTTGGTCAAAATCTTTGAAAACCCCAAAACAATGGAAATTTTGAAAATCAAAATATTTGAAAGAACTCAAAAATACCAAAAAAAGCCTCAGAACATTTCAAAACATCAAAAACATCCAAATAATTGAAAAAACCCATCCATCCCCATCTCGCTTTCACCCGCAATAAACATCACTCATAATAAATCAATCATCATCCTCAACCTTTGGTAAAACAATTGAAAACAAGTCTAGCAGATCGAAAGTGAAAACTCAAAACATCAAAATCTCAAGTCTACGTTAGTACGTAAACAAGTTGGTCAACTATTTGTGTCAATAGCCTATCATCCAATCAGTCCCATATCAATCATCTAATGTCGTCATTTCCTAGGATGCATCCTTCCTACAATGGACATCAACATCAAGAATCACCCTAGTTTAGTCTTGGCTAGCGGTATTGAGGAACATTAGCTTGTTTGTTTACTTTATCTTTGTCTTTTGATTTATCTTATTGCACTCATTCCAAGGACCTCTCAATGATGTCTGAACAAAAGGATTTAGAGAGATAGGAATGGGGCAACGATCATTATCCTTTTATCTATTGTGCTTGTTGGATATTCTTGTAATATAACTTGGTCATGCGTACTTTGTTTAGATGTAGGGAGGATGTTTTAACTATCTTGTTGACCACATGGGAAGGCTTGCTTTTCTATGTTTTGGCCCGATATTTTTGAAATATCTAAATTGCATTCTGAATAAGGTTCTATACGCCAAGTGTGAATGGGAGTACTATCTGATTGTCAAGTCAAAGTCCATCACACTAGGTACAATTCCATCCTGGTTCTTTATACCTTGATGCATCATACTTATGTGTGTTATCAAACATAAAGTAATTGGCCCTTTGAAAATCCCAACTCCTCGGCAAGTAATCATCATCATTATCATCAAATCATATCTTGTTGGAATCTCTTGCTTTCTTCTATCTCTTTCTCTCCGCACTAACATGGTACCATGACAGTTAATCACAAATCATCATCACCATTGTATTCACCCTGCATTCACAAACCATCAGCACATTTCATATTGCATACTACATATCATATCATATAGAAAGCATTAAATCATATCATAACATTGCATTCTCGTTCATATTTAATATAGATTGGTTATTCTAAGCATCTCATGAATCATTACATTAACATTCATTTGCATAAACATTTCATAAATCATATATCATTACATAAGCATCTATTACATAAACATAAAAGCAATCATCCCATAGCATTATCAACATCTGCAGTAGTATAGCATCATTTGTGTTCACCATATCATATAATTGCATAATCATCCCATATCACATATAAGTATCCATCACGCCATCACATATCATATATCAAAGTATCCATGTCATAAACATTATTTGCATCCATCATATCATATCATAACATTCATCATAACATTCATGAACATCATTAGACATATCAGCATCATATCACATCGTCATAGGAGCATATCATACATAGAAAAAGTACATTACATCATACCATCCATTACTGCATAATATAGATTTGTTAGTCTAAGCATTTGCACATCATAACATTTCGCATACATCATTAAAAATGCATAAGAAAAGGTACTAAAAAAGAAATGCATCCATACATCATCACATAAACATCATAGCATCGTAAGATAGAATCATTGCATAGCATATAGAAATGAGAGCCATCCATAATGCATAAATAATATAGGACATAGCATATCACATAATCATCATCTCATATATCATCAGAATAATACACTTGTTATGCCTTGCATAACTACCCCCATTTTGAGTTGGAACAAAATGGGTCCCCCTTTCTCTTCCTGGTTTCTTTTGCTTTTGGTTACTTACTTTCCTCTTTGAAATTCTTTGGTTTTTCTCCTAATTTTGTCTTATGTTCTATCTGATTTAATCTTGGTTCTGTCTCAACCTAAGTTGGTTTTCTTCTTACTAGGAATTCAGTAAAATAATTATAAGCAATGGTGGATTTATTATAATATGTCTTGTTTGCTTCTGAGGACTAATGCAGACCTTCCTTTTGCAGGGTTAAATCCTACACTTGATGATATTTTCTCAGCTGAGTTCACTTGGAAGGCATTCCTCGGTCCAATTGGTCATAAAAATCAGCTAGGGCAAAGTCAGCAAGACCCCAGAGGTGTCACAGCGAGTGAAATCCATGTGTAGTCAACTATCGGCAGGACATCAATCGAAGTCTTGGCGACAGGGGTGTGGTGTCGGCAGGAAGTCTTTCCGATCAAGGAGGCTCTCCCCGAACTCAAAAGAACTATTGGAAAAGTAGGGAGGTTTTGGTATAGGGTCTCGGTGAAGGCCTTATGTCTCACCGACTAGTAGGAACCAGGCTAACAATTCGGCGAGAGTTATGTTTTCGATGTATGGTCTCGCTGAAATCTTCAGGTCACACCGACACAGTGCAAGTGGATTCTATCGGCGATCTTTGGTGAGAGAATCAATATGTCTCACCGACCAGAAGTGGAAGGATCCATGTATCGGCATAAGTTGTCTTCTTTGGTGTGTGATCTTGCCGAGCACTAAATGTCTTGCCGACTACCGAAGTATTGCCTCATCGGGGAGAGAATTAGATTGTCACGGTGACAAAGGTAAACTTACGAGACTCAAGTTGCATCTCAGTGAGACATAAGGAGATCTGTGGGACGTCTCCCCGACGAGAGAATGTTACAGCGACACACTTGTAACGAAAAGAATAAATGTCGATATAACTACGGAGGGGTCTCCCCGACAGTCATTCAAAATGGGCTCTCGCCAAAAGATGATGCCCTCAGTGTAATCTCTCACCAACCGAAGGAAGTCTCACCGACATGAAGAAGCTCGCTGAAAGATTTGAATCTTCGCTAGGAGGTCTCAGCAACACGAAGGAAGTTCGCCGGGAGAAAGGTGGCTTCGCCAAGAGTTCTCCCCGACCAGGAAGGTCTTCCCGACTGACGAAGGTCTCCCCGACATGAAAAAGGTGATCGTTGAAGGATCCTGAGGTTCGCTATGATGTCCCATCGACTGGCAACTGTCTTGCCGATGGTTTTCATGAGATCAATATGACTTCTTTAGCTTGTTGAAACGTCTTGTCGATTGTTTACTGTCATGTCGATAGTGGATAAAATGATATAATCGCATCGGGGAGACACCGGTGGTGTCTCACCGATATGTGATGTTGTTCAGACCACCTTTGACCACCTATGGGGCTTGCGTGGCATATGATCGTCCACTCGGAGGAAACTAAAGGGGTGTCTCATTGACCGATTAACCGCTCCTGTGTAAGAAGACCGGCGGAATGCAAACCAGATGGACTCCTTCTGAGGGCCGATGACAATGGATTGGCTCAAAGCGTGAGTACCTTTTTAAATCTGCAAACACTATACCTCAAGCATGGATTAATGACTTACAAATTTATCAAAATACTCCTATGAAATAATGCAAAATGCTTCCTAAACATGATAGCAAATCAAACTAAATTGAAAGCATGAAAGAAACAAGATACATATCTATTTCATAGTGGATTGGTGTCACATGTGCTAGTGACCCTTTCCCAATCCTTGACCAAAGCTTAGGATAAAATGCTATGAAGATGGTGGAGATGATAAATGGACAAGATAAGTTCTCAAAGAGAATGACCTTGCATCAAGTTGTGGAGGATTGTGGAGATTTGATTTGAGGATGCTAAGGTGATGCACCTATTTAAAGATTTTCAAAATGCTAAGTTGTTGAAGATGGACCAATGTGGGATTAAGATTCTGCCAATGAGATAAGGACACTTGTCATCATGTGATTAGTTGATGCATGTGCAAGATTTGGGAAGAGTGCCCAAGAGGGGGAAAATTTGAATTCAAATTTTGCCATAAATGCTGAGAGGGGGACAAGGAAAAACAGCAATAAATGTCCTATTTGACTTGTCATGTTGAGAGAAAATGAGGTTTTAATAAATCAATAAAATTGATTTATTGTGCAAGTGGCTAGGTCTAGATAATGCAAGGGATGGATTAGTGCATTAGGATTAGGATTAGATGATGATTATACTGACACGCCGATTAGATGATTTGACTTTCAAGACTAAAATTTCGATTTATTTAAATCATAACGATGGAAATGCATTATGATGGATGTTTGATTTAAATAAAGTCCCTCGATTTATTCGATGAATGGAATATTGATTATGCATGATGTAAATTTGACATGTCTACATTTTGCCCCTCTTTGAAGCAATGTAATTGGTTGGGCGTTGGTTCAAAGAATAACTTACAATGATCGAATTTAAAAATTTCATGATTTTTCTGGATGCCCTAAAAGAAGCAATAATCGCACATTGCCCCCTCGAGATCGAAATTTAAAAAGATTCGATTTGGAGGGTCGATCCCTACCATAAAGAGGTTCAAAATGGATGGTTGCGGATGACGATGCAAATGAGATGATTTCAAGATGCTTAGAATAACAAATCTATATTATCCTAAACAACTTAAATGATGATATGATATGAGATGGATGAGATGGATGATGTGATATGCTGTGATTATGCAATGGATGATTTATGATATGCTTACACTAACAGATCTATATTATGATGATGATATGCATGTGAGATGATATGCAAAATACTGATGTTTCCTATTATGAATGATATGTGGTATGCTGATATTTTTCTAAATGCAGGATGGATGCATGATGGATGCATTGGTGATGATGATGTTAGCGTGGAAATGAGATGATGACAAGAGGATCCCACAAGTCCATGATTGGTCGAGACTTTATTAGAGATGACGATGATAGGTGATGATGATGATGATAATAAAAGATGATGATGACAAATGATGATGATAGATGGATGATTTGCTTATCAAGGATTGGGATTTTCAAAGGGTCACTTACTTTATTTTTGATAACACGCCTAAGTACGATGCATCAAGGTAT
>VDFB02185622.1:9782-77764 GCA_007258455.2 Sequoia sempervirens
CTCCTCCTAGATGAATCCTCTATGATCTTTGATTACTAATGGTGGTTCTATGCCACTCAAGCATGTGGCACCCTTAGTTCCACCCCACTATACTAGGAAATAGACACTTGGACACAAGCACAAAACTCATGCGAAAAAAGGAAGAATGGCTCATAAAAATACCAATTAATATGAACAATCATTACAATATTTACATGGAATTAAATGAGATAAATTATCAAGGTATACACACAAAAAAGAATGATCAATATCAAATGCATAACAAGCCAAAAAGAAGGACCATCCAATCAAAAAAATTACACATGTTCAAGGGGATAACATCATTGACAATAAACATCAAATATACTCCACATAACATAGCATGTACCACATGTTCCAACAATAGAACATGAAACATGGAAATGAACATGTGAAAACAGTCTTATCTAACACAATAATGACTACACATGCTATCACATGAGACATTGATTTTAATGACATCAAGGAAAAGGATCCTATGGGCTAGGGAAGGAGTGTCATCATAGTAGCCCAAAGGGATGGCTACACAAATTATGTATGCATCCCACTCGCCCTATGATGATACCCAATTGACAAGATCTATGACTCCTAGAGCATGAGATGTTCCTCATGCTCACACCAAGCCTTTGCAAGCACTTCCAAGTGTACTATAGCATTAGCATCTTAGTTATTTTTATTACCTAATTTCTTTAATTATCACTTTATTAGCAACTATTCGCTTATCATATTCTAATATCCTTTTGTATCTTATCAAACGTCAAGAGCCACTCATTTTCTACACCCTATACGTAAAATCCTAGCTTCATGATCCCAAAAAGATATTTGGGTGTGGCATAGATTTCAATATACAATTTTGAGCTATAAAAATAAACAAGGTGTGAAAAGATTACAATTCAAGAAACATTAATGAGACTTATTTTCACACATTAAAGTCATCTATAATCATTCACAATTTCACTTTTTCTTAAATGATTTCCTATAGAAAAAAAATATAAAAGTCTCAATAACTCCATTGAGAATGCTCCTAAGTTTAAAATTAAAATTTTAAAAAATTAAAATTTTAAAAAATTAAAAATACCTTTTTTATCCAAGGGTGAATAACACCACTCTTTTGAAATCAGTTTCACATTTCAAGAGTTTTGGAAAAACTTTGCTGTAGTAAGGGAATAAAACGAAAAATTTCTAAAATTTCTAACAACAATTAGATTTAATTGAAATACATGAATTCAATCTAAAATAGAGGCCATATGCTTTGATATGGATAAGCATGAAAAGCATTGAAAGAAATAATTCAAGGCATGGAAAAATGAGGAAAATTTGCCTCAAGTTGAGACTTTCCAAAAAATTAATAACATCTAAAATTGAGAGGACAAATGATAACCCAAACAAATCCATTCATTTCACTCAACTTTCTTTTTTTTTTTTTTGGAAGAGAGGGGAGAGAGTGCATTTTCAAAAATTGAAAGAAAGAATAAAATGAAAGATTTTTTTTTTTTTTTTTTTTTTTTTTCCTTTTTTTTGTTTTTCTAATTTCATCTTCACTTTTTCTATTTCTTATTTCTTTTTTATTTTTCAAATTTTCATCAAAAATATAATTTGCCAACTTCAAAAAGTCTAAATCATTTCCTTCTTAAGGATAACCAGAATATTGCAATTGATTGTTGTGTCTTAGACAATTAAATATTCTAATGAATTTTCTAAAGCATAAGAAATAGTGTTCAAATAACAATGTAATTAATTGCAATCATTTAAATATTATTTTTAATGCATATTAAATAGTGTTTTTTTTGTTTTTAATCTCCCAATTTCTTGTTCCAGTGCAAATAGGCACCATTAACATGTAATATGTATGCAATTGAAGAAATAAAAAATTATATTAAAAATCATGCATGGAGTCTAGAATCACCAAAGATTTAGATTTAAAAACATGCCCTAAAAGATAGGGCTTATCTCACACTCAAAACATAGTAGCCTGACCTTAAATCTAACTCAGACCATATTGATAAAATAAATTATCATCTTTATCAAGTGTTTCGCAGAGTGGCATGGATATTTCTATTACATTGCAATCATGACAGCTCTTCAATACTTTTATTATGCTATACAAGGTCCATAAGCTAATACTTAGAAAACTTTGATGTAATTGATGTAGTGTAATACATTTTTTGTCATATTTTGAATGTTCAATTAAAGAGTATATTCGTTTCGTTTATACTATATCTGATAATAGGTATAAATTTTCAATGAATTCCGTAAGCAGCTCCACAATCCATCGTTTATTTAACTCTTTCAAATCTTTCAGACAACTTAAAAAATCGATTATCTTTAATTTCTTACTCATGCTTTATCCTTTCTCGACACATATATATCACCCTCGATACGGCATCCAGATTGATCTCAAAGTTTTTGTGCTTGGAGATTAAGGAATATCAAGGAAATGCTATAAATAAGACAATATGTTACAAGTTTTGCAGTATTTAAGTATATATACAGCATTATACTTTCTCAAACAGTTGGATTTACCGAAAGGAACATTTTTACAGGAAAGAAGGCTAAGCTGTGATGCATGTCACACTTGAAACTAACAAACATAAAGGACTAAAACTTCTTAATAAATTAATAAACATCTAAAATGTATGACTTTGACTGTGAGACGATAAATTGGGCTGTACAAAGCAAACCAATGTAACTGAAAGAAAGACGACATATATTGTCTTTCACTTTTTCATTCACGTCTATCAACAATAGCTGCTGATCTGTTTGAAAATGCTGACCTCACCCACTTTTGAAGCTTGATGTCTCCCACAAACAGATGATCTCTTGGCTTCTTCCCTGGAACCATCTCTAATATCAGAATTCCATAACCTTAAGCATCTCCCTTCATACAAACACTCGCGCCCAATCTATACTCTGCGGTCAATTTTATTCATAAAATTGTTAAAAGACTATTAAAGGAAATGATAATGCCAACGAAAAGAAAGCCCAAAAAATTACCTGGAGCATATAGCCAATAGATTGTTTGAGTGCCAATAAATTGGAGAACTTGGTGCCAATTTTTATGTAATAAGCCCACTGAGTTGGTTGTTTGATAAGTATAATCTCTCCAATTTCGAGAGATTTGTGAAAGAGGAGGGAATAGAGCCCTGGAGATGGTTTTCTGACAAGGCTAATTGTCTCAATTGCGAAAGATTTCCTAAAGAGCTGGGAATAGTGCCTGATAAGTTATTTGTATAAAGGTAAAGAACCTGCAGGTGAGTGAGCATGCCCAATTCAGGGGGAATGGTACCTCTGAGATAATTGTGCGACAATTCTAAATGAGTCAATTTTGAGAGATTTCCTAAAGAGCTGGGAATGGTGCCTGATAAGTTATTTTTATAAAGGTAAAGAACCTGCAGGTCAGTGAGCATGCCCAATTCAGGGGGAATGGTACCTGTGAGCTCATTTTCATACAAGACTAAATCAGTCAATTTTGAGAGATTTCCTAAAGAGCTGGGAATGGTGCCTGATAAGTTATTTTTCCAAAGGTAAAGACCCTGCAGGTGAGTGAGCATGACCCATTCAGGGGGGATGGTACCTGTGAGATCATTTTCCGACAAGTCTAAATCTCTCAATTTTGAGAGATTTCCTAAAAAAATGGGAATCTTGCCTGATAAGTTATTTGTATAAAGGTAAAGAACCTGCAGGTCAGTGAGCATGCCCAATTCAGGGGGAATGGTACCTGTGAGCTCATTTTCATACAAGACTAAATCAGTCAATTTTGAGAGATTTCCTAAAGAGCTGGGAATGGTGCCTGATAAGTTATTTTTCCAAGTGAGCATGCCCAATTCAAATGGTACCCTGCTAGGTGAGTGAGCATGCCCCATTCAGGGGGGATGGTACCTGTGAGATCATTTTCCGACAAGTCTAAATCTCTCAATTTTGAGAGATTTCCTAAAAAAATGGGAATCTTGCCTGATAAGTTATTTGTATAAAGGTAAAGAAACTGCAGGTGAGTGAGCATGCCCAATTCAGGGGGAATGGTACCTGTGAGTTCATTTTCATACAAGAATAAATTAGTCAATTTTGAGAGATTTCCTAAAGAGCTCGGAATGGTGCCTGATAAATTATTTGTACGAAGGTAAAGAAGCTGCAGGTCAGTGAGCATGCCCAATTCAGGGGGAATGGTACCTGTGAGCTCATTTTCATACAAGACTAAATCAGTCAATTTTGAGAGATTTCCTAAAGAGCTGGGAATGGCGCCTGATAAGTTATTTCTATAAAGGTAAAGAAGCTGCAGGTGACTGAGCATGCCCAATTCAGGGGGAATGGTCCCAGTGAGATCATTTTCATGCAATTCCAATCCAACTAAGGCGGACAGATTTCCTACAGAATGGGGAACGGTGCCTGTGAGATTGTTTGCTCCTAAGTAGAGATACTTCAGACTTGTGAGCTGACTCAGCTCTGGTGGAATGCTTCCATGCAGTTGGTTGTAAGAGAGTGCCAGGTCATACAAACTGCGGCAAGCGGAGAGAGAAGGGGGAATTGTTCCTTGTAATTGATTGCGGTGCAGCCAGAGTTTCTGCATAAGGGTAAGCTGGCCGAGTTGAGGTGGAATGTGACCAGTAAGGGTATTGTTCGAGAGATCTAGGTATCGAAGAGAGGATAGTTGACCGAGTTGAGGTGGAATGTGATCAGTGAGGGCATTGCCGGAGAGATCCAGGGATCGAAGAGAGGAGAGATTCCCGAGCAAAGGAGAGATGGTTCCGTCTAAATTCATTTGGGATAAATTGAGGGCAAGGATGGAGTGAGACGAGGGATCGCAGGTAAGACCAGACCAATTGCAGAGGGGTAGATGGGGAGTCCAGTCGGGCAGAGAAGTGGTGTTATTGTGGGAAATGGCATCTTTGAAGCGCAAGAGCAATTGTTGTTGTTGGTGTGGATAAGAGCGGAGATTGAAAAGATGGAAAGCATCATCAAAGGGAAGAGGAAAATAGGAGCCATGGTAGAGCAGATTAAAGCAGGGGGAAACAAAACACACAAAAGGCGATAGAATCGAATAGACTGGAATGGGGATGGTAGTCCGAATAAATAAATGCCGTTACACAATTTTCTATTTAATATTTTATTTTGAAGTTTAGATTGAGAAAGTTAACTTTTCTTTTTTAACGATGCTTCGTTGCCAAATTCTTGTGGGTGTTGATTTTAAGGTTCATATATTTCCATTTGTAGTATAATTATGGCAGGATTTTTTAAAGGATAACTTTTACCATATGGAAAAAATATGTCAATTAAAAATTAAATTAATAGATTAAATTGCAAATTAGATTATGTTTTTTATTATAATAAAAAAAATTAAAATATATATTTTGAATTAATTTAAATAAAAAATATTTTATTTTAATAAAATAAAAAATTAATCTTAATTTTGAAAGATTGATTTTAATTGTCTTTTATAAAATGTTTTTAATTAGGATTAATTTCATATATTTAAATTTTGTTTAGTATGTATTTTATTTATTTTTTAAATAAAATAATACAAGATTGATATTTTTTTAATTTTAGATGTATTAAGATGTCTATATTAATTTGTATATATTGAGAAAAATGTGGAACATATAATTTACTTTTCTTTAAATTATTTTTCTACAAAATATTTTATTAGTTTCAAAAAATTTGACTATATAAAGAAACAACAAAACATACAAAATAATATTATTATATCACTATATTGATTTTTCACCCAGATACCATCTCTAATAAATAAATTTTATTTTTTATTTTTATATTTTACACTGTGAATTTACATTAATTAAAATGAAATAAATATGTTATGTTGAAGTCTCACCTTTTCCTTAATTTTTTTAAATATAAAAAAATATCAAATCAATATTTGTTTTGTATATCAACATATATGTATTAAATTCATTCTTAAATTATATTTTTATGTTAAAGGGATAGAGGAATGGATGGGATCAATAAAAATCTAAAATATTAAAAGGTGATTATCAAGCACATATTGTGTGTTACTAATATAACTATTATAAAATATGATATTTGAAAAATACAGTAGGTACTTTATTTAATTAAGAGTTATTTTATTTTACTTTAGAAATAATTAAGAATTATTATTTTTTATTTACTCAAGAGTTGTTTTATATAATATTCTATAGGAAACATGATGTCAAGGTGGTAGCTCCCATTAATTAAATATAGTTGAAAAACATCACTCAACTAAGGGTTTATATAAACCAAGTGTCTTGCTAATTTATATTGAATCATTTAAACAAAATACCTTCTTTCAAATCCTTCATCCTCTCTTTTGGTGTAAAGATAAACATGTCTCAATGGCATGCGTGTAACTCCTATTCTCTTCAAATTTGCAACACATAATGTGTTTATTGAATTAAAAAAATCACTTCCTCAATACATATCGTTCATCACCACTCTATTGAAGACCCCCTATATCTCTTGTTGCTAACTTGTATTCATAGTTGGAAATAGTTTCTTAAGCTTGATCATACTTGTTCACTACTAGCTTCTTACTCATTTTCTTTCCTAGAACATCATAAATCATCATAAAAATCCTCTATAGTAAAATTATTATGGGTGTTCCTACCTTCAAATAATTTATATCCATAAATACCCCCGACAACATATTCTCCTTATGGAATGGCAAGATTAAAAATAAACCCAATCTTGATCGAAACATCTTCCTCCAAACACTCATTCTACATTATAACAATGAAGACCCTACTTTCCATCTTTGAAACTTCTACAACCATAACTATTTTGTTCAACAACATCTTCCACTTCAAGAATGACAAGATTAAAAATACAACCAATCTTCATCAAAACAGCCTCCTCCAAATGCTCATGCTATATTATAACAATGAAGATCCTACTTGCCATCTTTGCAACTTCTACAACCATTTTTTACCTTGTGAATCCTTTTCTATGTTCATAAAACCACTTTATAAGATCCATCATGATTACCAAAATAATTAGCATATCTCTTAATATAGTCAAGGGATATCTTGTACACAAGTTTCTCACCTCTTTTCTCCCAATATCTCTGTGCAACTGTAGTGTCAAAAAATGTAAGAATCCTCTCCAGGCGGATTCTAACCAAAGCCAATTTTTTGCCTTTTCTACCATTGTTGACTTGGGTTAGATTATAAATGATAATAATATTTCCAGGAAAGCAAGAATTTACAAATTTAAATACACTAGATAATAATAATAAACTGTTGTAGAAAATTAACATTTCATTGACAACAACAAGAAGTTAATTATTTCACATTCATTTTTCGTGCCAAATGGATTACACAAAGATATCTCAAATATGAAACACTAGACAACAAATTAAATGAACCTGGTATAAATTGACTTGCTATTGTTTGTATGTTTTGCACCACCAAATATATTCCAAACACCATATGAACGATAGGCGCTCAAGATAGGAGTTGAATATGCACAATGAAGGAGGCATTTGAGTCTCTAAGGAACACGCCCAACATAAAGGATGCAACACGTTTGGATTGCTATAGGTTGTATGACCTAGTAATGGTAGCCCAAAGTTGATATCAATTGTAGGCACCAAAGATTCAATGCTTATCCTTGCAATCTGATCTGAAACCCTTGTTGAAATATTTTGAAACTTCACCAATTAAGCTCAGATTAGACCCATGAATGAAGCCCACAATCAGCAATAATCTCAGTTGGCCTTTCATAGCCTCAAAATTGTGCAACCTATGAGAGTTTTCATTCCCAAAGGCTCAACAATGGAAAAAACCCTAGCTGGTTCCTTCTCCAAGCAAGAACTCCAAAAACAAAAGTTTATGATCTTCAATAATGAGAATCCATTTACTTTTTGAAACCTTGTATAGCTTCCTCAAGGAGTTCAATCCCTTCTAGTGGCTTCTAAAATGCATTTAATATCATTTAAAATAATATAGCTTGTGTGCACATTGACTTTCTAAAATACTTTAATATTTAGCCTCCAAAATATAATTCATTAATGCACTTTTAAGTCACTTAAATGAGGGTCATGGACCCATTGAGCATAAAGTAACTTTCTAAACTTTATATTATAATTTTATATTACTTTATTATTATTAAAAATAATTTAATGATAATAACTTCATAAATACCCATTATTTGACCAAGTCAATTGAGCAAGGAGATCGACATTGCAAACCCATCATGTTCAAGTTCCTTACTATAGCAATACTGAATCCACTGAAATGGTAACTTACTATAAATAGTAAGTGTGAAGAAATTAGTCAAACAAAGGACAAACCTGAACCCAAATGCACCCTGAAGAAGAAAAATACCCTAAAAAAATGCCAAGGACCCTCTAACCAACTCCATTATCCTACAAGGGTCAAATGAGAGGCTAATCATCCAAACTTTGACACTTTCAAAAATGGGAACATTATAGTCTGCCTCCCTAAGATTGCTTGTCCTCAAGAAATCTCTATTGAAAAGAAACACCACTCCATCGGAGGTCCAAAAGAAGACTATGTAATGTCCCACACATGAACACAACTATTGCAACACCGAAATAAGCTCAATTGTGCAAGGAGAGACAACAAACTAGTTGTTCAATCCATGCACACTAAAACTGTGCATCAAACTCAACTCATGTACATGTGAACCAAATGTGAAACTACGAACAAACCACACCATGTACATGTCGTAATACTCACCAATGAAATCTGACTAGAACCCTGATGCACACAAAGGATCCCACCACACACTAGAGAGTGTCCAACAAAATATACCTAGATCCCAAATCCAGAATAGAAGCTTGCTAAGAAGAACATTCTTAGACTTCTGCTTCTAAATATTGATCCCAACTTCACCATTCCAGGAGTGGTGAAGCAATCCATTAGGACCCATCCAATACACAGTGCCAATTCTATTACCACCTAGATCCCAATATAAACGGTACTCACATCCATCCATCATAAGGAAGTAAGAATATCTAAAAGTGTCTGATATGCAAAATCTCTCATGGATGTGATCTCCAACCATGCCATCATGCCTACTACCACAACAACCTCCATGAAGCCCTATCTCCTATTGAAACCCAGAATTAGTTAACTCAGTCGAGTACACACTAGAATGATAGTAATCCAACCTTTGATCCTACAAGTAATCCCCTGCAAACAACTAAGTTGAGTACTTGCAGCCTCTAGTCCCATCTTTTGAAGATGGTAACTTTGAGTAACTATTTTAAACCATAAAGAGACTTCTTCAGTTTGTAAACCAAATTTTCTTTACCTTTCTCAATGAAATTATTTGGTTGTGACATGTAAATCTCTTCCTCCAAATCACTATGAAGGAACATTGTCTTCAAATTCATCTATTCCACTTCTAATTCATATGCAGCTGCAAGTGACAAAAGAAGCCAAATAGATGTCAACTTTGCTACAAGAGAGAATATCTCCCCATAATCAATTCCCTCTTATAGAGATTCAATTTTTTTTTTCAAGGTTGTGAGCAAGTCCTATTTGGGTTATCATTGTAAGCTAAGGCATCCATGCATGGATTAGGGTTTTGGTCCAGAAACCCTCATTGTGTAGTCTCTTATTATTAACCCTTAGGAATTTTAATTCTATGTTGACCTGTTAAACCTAGTTTCTAGTCACTTAAGTCACCATCTAAGTCATTGAGTGCATGTTTCTACCAGCTTCTTCTGCTTAGGTTCACTATTTTCCCAAAGTTTTATCATGGTATTAAATCATTCCAAAGCCTGGCTGAATACTTTATAGCAAGGAATTATATTCAAGTTTCATTCTAAGGGCTATGTGTTGTCAGCCTAGTCCATGACCCCCTTTTAAAAACATCTTTTTGTACGTGGAAAATATCCACCCAAGTCAAGTGGACATCCATCGTTGAAGTCCTTCAACCAATAGGTTTCTTTCTAGGAAAAGCCATGAACAAGTTTTCCTCTTGCATCATTCATCACCAAAGTTCTACAAACCATTGGCTCCACTTCAGTGATGAGTGATGGGTGTGGCGGTATGTTGTATCACCCATCACCGAAATGTTTTTATCACCTTTTCTAAATTCAGCGACAAGTGATGGAAGGAGAGATTGAATAGTATGGTGGACATGTGTTGGGTTCACCTTTAATTGCTACCTTTTCCCATCGTTGAACATGTTACAAACATCAAATGCATTTCTATGATGAGTGATGACCTAAGTTATTAAGAGATATCATTGGAAGGTCTTCATCGCTAAAATGTTAAAGAAGGTCTAATCATCTTCAATGACCAACGATGGGGTTTTGTCCAAGAATATTCCCTTCAAATATGAGTTTTAGCTTGTCGCTAAAGATGGAAGGAAACATAGGGTTTTCCTCCTATGACAATGGGAAAGTTGCAAACAATATTGCCAGGATATGGATGAATACATGGCAGTTTTAAAAGAACTTCATCATTATTTCAAAGTACAGATGAAAAAGTAAGTGGTGATCCTTAATGGGCCTCGTTGATCAAGTTTTAACTCCAAAATGATCAACGGCTAGGATTCTACATGGACCGATTGATTTTCTACTCGCTCAAGAGAGTCAGGGTGGCCATTAAATTCCATATGCTCTAATTCCCCTATTTAATGAATATTTTCCAGTAGTTTGCTTCATCATCTGCAATTATCAGGATGCTGAATAATTGTTGCGGGTACTGCAAGAGTAATATTCAAGTGCTGAGCAAATCATCACAAAGGTGGTGGTGTAGTATCCATGGGTTTGTAAGTGTGCATCCATGTAATCTGGTTATCCATTACTAGGGTAGTATTATTTCTACATCTCAATTATGCTCTATGTCATTTTCTGTGGGACTAGTTGGGGTTTTGATTTCTACAAGTGGGGATTCTTAGGGTTTAGGCTAGTGTATTTTCTACAAGGTAGGTTGTTGGATAGTGTTTTATTCTGGGTAAGATGGGAAAACCAAGTATTCCAGTTACATCAGTTAGAAGGTCTAGGAGGTTAAGTATGCAGGAATCTCTTGTTTATGTTCCTAATGCTAAACCTAGTGCAACAGATATTCCAGTTGTTCCAAAGGGTAAGAGAAGTGTTCATAAGAAGGGTGAGAAATTTATTGTCCAGATTACTTACAATTTGAGGAACAATACCATTTTAGAAGAATTGGTCAAGTTTAGAGGAAAAAGTCTTGTTGAGCCTATGGAGGAATTGAAGAAGCAAAGTAAGGGTCCTAAGCTTTGGTTGGGGAAGCACAATGTTCCCATTGAAGTTTCTAGTAGTTCTTCAAGTGATGAAGGAGGAACAGACCCTAAATCTGGTCATTGTCCCATTTCCCTAGTGTCCTTTGGTGATTTTGATGAAGATTTGATAGTAGCTACTCCAATTTTAGTCAAGAGACTAGGAAAGTGTGTATACTTAGTTGCTAACAAGGATAGGTAGCAACCACTTTTCCCTATTAAATGGTGTTTGATTTTTTGGACTTGTATGTTGACTCAACTTCCCTATGCTTGGTTTGTCAATTTGCACTAAAGGTACTGATGGTGAATTCCCCTTTTTTGGCATGAACATTCTAATTTTGATAGAAAAATTTTTAGAGGGCTTGCTTGCTCTTCTCTGACAAATTGTGTGGTGCCCTTTTTTATCTTTTGCTTTCTCGAGTGAGGAATGATTAAATATAATGGTCTCAGAGGTGGCCCTAATGAAGATGAAATTAATTTTGAAATGTTCATGAAATGTAATTGCATTTGAGCTAAATGCTTGTTGCTCCCTTGTGCTATAAAAGGGATTTCAAGGATCATTGAATAGTCTAGGTAGAATCTAGGTCTAGTAAGAAGATATTGTAGAAAGCATAATGAATAGAACTAAAAAAAATTCTTGGGTATAAGTCTTATATGTAATAGTATTAAATTATGTTTAAATAAGTTATAGATATCGAAAAAATCTTAGTTCTAGAATGCAGGCTCTCCTTTTATAATTTTTTTTGCAAATTATAAATGAAATTATCAAGGGTATTCGCGTTTATCTTCAAATGTTCAATTGAATGTCTGTCCCTATTTTTACTTTAACTCAACGAGCTAATTAAATGCTTGAAGAGGGTCACTAATTTGTAAAATTTGCATAGGATCTGATAAGAAGTTTTGTTTCAGACATTGTGATTTTTCTAATTGCAAATCATTATGAAAATAGTCCACCATTTTTTGAATTGAATAGCTTATGTATTACAGGTCATTACATATTCGACCCCGTATGCCCAATTGATGAAGCACTGGTCTAATTGTTAAGAATTCTTAGAATTAAATGAATTGGTGATATTCCTGGCTATGGATTTGAAAGGAGAACAAAATTCACATAAAAATACTTCAATTATGAAGCATGAATTTGAAATATCTCTCCAGCCCTAGCAAATAGATGGTCATTTACTTAAAATATCAACCAAATCTTTAGTGAATTATGATTATTTGCAAATAATAGGGACCAATCTATACATAAAAGTGTTCTTCATTAAATATATCAAGATGAACACAATAAGGAACAACCTCTTAGGTCCCACAAATCCTGAAGTGTAGGAGTAAAGAATGTAGAATCCTTTTCTCGTTACATTGGCCACTCACCTTTGGGATCCTTAACCATAAGGGTTGGCTACCCTTCAGAGAATTCTAAGGGTTTGCTGGAAAAAAACACCAATAAAATGGTGACTCTGATAAGGAGAAGCAAAGAAATATCCATTTGCATAGGGGTATGTGCAAAATCATGATGGGCCAAAAAGTGGCGATATGATGGGTATGTGTAGGGTATGTGGCTAACAACTTTTTTTTACCCAAAATTGATGAAATGAAAAAGGTTTTTAAAGGAGATTCTCAGGTTTCCACCAATATAAATTATGCTTTACTTTGAATTTAATAAATAATTATTATTCATTTTCTCTTTGAATTATGACTAAAGTTCTAATTGATAGGCTAATTGAAAAACATCTATAGCTTTTAAACAGTATAAAATTTTTTGAATCCAAAACATGCATCACATTCTATGCTTCACATACTATAGGATTAAAAAAAGAAAAAATGAATTTCATGAAGTTTTGACCAAGTTAAGGTGGTCAGACATATGAGTTTTTATATTTTTTTAAAGTTGTAATAAAAAAATCATAATTAATTATTTACTTGTAAAAAATTACAAAAAATTATGCATCACATTGGGACATGAGTCCTCTACTTATATCTAAAATCTTATAGCAAAACTATTATCATTTTATTGTGGTTAGGGTGGTAAGACATACACCTACTTATTTTTTCCCTGAAATTGAAGTGCTACTGCATTGAAATTTCAAATTTTCACCAAATAGATTTTTTTTTTAAAACCTAGTAGTTTAGAAACTACATTCAATTTGTTACAGATTCTATTCTTACATATTTTTGAATTAATATAGATAACTTATTCAATTTTTTACGTCAAGTTTCCTAACTCTGATATTTCTTAATTTTATTGCCACTTAAGTGCTTTTTTTTCCATGATGATCCTACACATACCCATAGAGTCAATTTTTTGGTGGATCTAAACATCTTGTTCAGATGTTGAAAAAGTTCTTGGACCTGGAAAAAAATTTGTTGCAGCAAATTTTAAATAATTTATGAGTGAATATGTTGTTGGAGAAGACATAGAATGAGATTTATCTTTAGAGCTTCATATTGCTTGAAGTCCAGTCCTCTGTGAAAAGAGGTTGTGACTCTATCTACAAAACCTACTAAAGATGTGAAGAAAATTCCTAGAGCTGCAAAATTTGATGTCAGGAAGAAAGGTAAACAACTGCTACAAGTTTCTAGGTATTCTCATAAATCTATAGAAAAATTATTATATTTGAAAGAAAATTACGAGAAGTATTTTGTACTTTAGATGTAAATGATTACCTATTGGGTGAAGTAGCACTAAAAGAGGGAATAATAATGGTAATTTAGCATGCTTTTAAAATGAAAATTGAAATTTGTACATTATCATGAAGAAACATGTTACATTTTAAGATCTTAAGAAAAATATATAAGAGGTTTGCATTGTGAGGTTTAAGGTTGTAATTACAAAGGGACTTTTAGTTGCCAATGTAGTTATAGGGTAGATCTAACAAGGTTTGTAAAGTGTAGAAAATGCATGATCAATCTATGCATCTTGATAGAGACCCAAATATAATAATGTAGAAGGGAAAATCCTTGTCACATCAAGGGAATTTCAGTACCGAAAGGTATAGGGCTATAATTTTTTTGTAACATTTATGGTTACCCAAATGTTGTACCACCTAAGATTAGAGATAGGGTACCAAAATTTAATGGTGAAAGGTCTAAATTAGAAAGCAAACATTTGCAAGAGTTTGTTGATGTGATGGGTGATTATGAATTGGACTTTGAAGATGTTGTCATGAAATTGTTTGTTCAATCCTCAAAAGGAGATGCAAGAGACTAGTTCTTGTATCTACCAACATCTTCCATAAATTCATGGAATGAGTTTAAAGTAATGTTAATGGAACATTTTTGTGAAATAATTGTTCCAATTCTAATAAGACAAAGGTTCATGAGTATGGAGAGGAGGGATGATGAGTTAGTCCCCTCTTTTAATCTCAGGTTTTCAAAGATAATATAGGAAATCCCTAAAAACATAAGACCGAATGAGGAAGAATGTTTGGTTGTGTACTTAGGCACATTTGATAAAAAAAGATGAGTTACTTATTAAGAGACAAAGAGCCCACAAAATTGCATCAAGCATATCAAATTGCTATAGATATTGAAAACAATTTGAGACATTCAATGATGAAGGGTTATTCAGCCACAAATGTTTGTCATCCCAATACATTTCATGTAAATAGAACTAGTGGATCAATTACTAGAGATTTATGTCAAGATGGCAAGGAACCTACTGTTCCAATTTATCCATCACTACAATATGAGAATCATGGTGAGTCCCAACTAAAATTTTCATAGGATCAAAGCAAAGCTAATCAGGTACCTTCAATCAAAAGATTGTACAAAATTGAAAGGTATAAGGAGGAATCACCTTATGATATGTTCTCTAGATTTGTGGATGCTCTGTTGGAACTTACTAAGAATGTCAAACTAGAAGATTCAATATGCATTGATCTATTTTGTGAAATGTATCAATCAGGATTGAGTACCTTACCGAAGGAGTTGAAGCCTCAGGATTTAAGCCAAGTAGTTGATTGGATAAAGATTGTAGAGGAAGCTAAGAATGGTTATACATAATATGTATTGCTTTAGAGTGTTAGTGGTGGATTCCTTGTGGAGGAGTATAAGAAAAAAATGCAAATAGGTGGAAAGAGTGTATTAGAACATGAACATCCACCTTGTGGTGTGGGAGAATATAATGATTGCAATCACTTTACAAATTACATACCTGTAGATCAATACAACAATGATGAAGATGGAGATATACAACATGATAATAAAAGGAATGTGCTTGATTTGTTTCCTTGGGATGTCTTAGATGGTGAAGGAGTAGAAGAGGTACAAGATATTATCTTGTCCCTTGATTTGATCAATAACATTGGTGCTAATGTTTATGTTGTTTTGTCACTAACCAATGATCAAGGAATAGAAAATGAAGATTCAAATATTCAGCTTGAGGAACCTGAGTGCAGTCTCAATATTGGTGGGTTTTCATGATGTGGTAGCTATGATGACATTGAGTCATATCATTCTTCTATTGAGTATGACTATCCTTATGAAGTGGATATTGAGTCATTTCCTTCAAGGAGATATAATAATAACAATGAGAATATTTGTTTACTTGAGAAGGAACAATTTTCTTCATGTGATGAGTTCCTAGAATGTGAAACAATACTACCAACTAAAATTGAAAAGGCTTAGAGTGATTCTATATGGTCTTCAACTGACTACAATGACTTTGATTATGATGATGAGTTGCAAGGTTTAGATAATCATGTTGATAAGGTAGGATTTTCCATAACAACAGTGAAGATAATGGATAATCCTTTATTTGATGAGCCCCCATCCCCACCATTTAATAGAAGGATATTTATTAGTGTAGAGATAATCCACTTTTTGATAATTATGATGATATATTTGATGTATGGTCAAGACATAGCTATGAGAAAGCAGAGCAGTACACTGGCAATTTCTTTGATGATGGTGCTTATGTATCCTTTACACTAGGTATTGATGTTGAATATGACACCAGGGATCACAAGGATATTGAATTTTTTAAATCTCTCTCCCAGGGATGTAGTCACCCTTACAATGATGATTTAGAAGTGCTACAGTCATATGAGGGATATAAGGGTACAAATATCTATAATATCAATTGTTCGTCAATGGATGAACAAATTACATCCGAGGAGTGTTGGAAAAGGGGTTTGGGTCTACCATCCTTGAAGTATGTTACTGAAGAAAAATATGAGGTATATATTGATGAAGAGAGTTGCAGTATTGAATAACCAAATTGTGTATCATGATACACATATGGATCATGTATCAATTCTATTTCCCACTAATAATGAAAGACAATTTGGTTTATGTGTATGACAATCAAATGATGTAGACAACATGGAGTATGATGTTAATCAGTATGAATGTGTAGTTGAGTTCTTTTTTGATGATCTTGATGATCTTGGAATCATTATGGATTTGTTTTCATCCAGTGAGGATAACACCCATGTAACACAGAATGAAAATGTTCCTGAATATGTATGCTTTCTCTTTGATACTTTAGGAGTTTGGTGGCCTAACATGAAACAAAGTATCTATGAAGGATTCCATTTTGATGTACAAAATGAATGTGATGTTAAGGCTCATTATCAAGTGGAAAATGAGTATTTTATTTTTCCAATTCAACTGGATGATCCTGTGGTAGAACAGGTTAGTGAATAGGATAGTTGCACAATATGTGGCATTGATGTTTTTAATCATAATTATGTTGATTTTTTGCAAATTCTTAAATCATAGATTGATCCACTACAAATAGCACAGGACAAATTCTTTGACAGAGGAAAGTGTTAGTCTTAGGCTTTTTGGGGGCCACGGGCTTCCAATTTGAAAATTGAAGCCAATCGAATGAAAGAGGCTTCCAAGAAGAAGGTACACTGTATTGTATAGCTTTGTAAATAGTGTAAATAAGTCTAGTATGCTTCTTTGGTGTCTATTTTCCTTGTCTTGGGCGAGTTCTTGGTTCTTTGTGCCTCTTTGTTGGTCTACTTCAACTTGAGATTTGGATTCTCGCCATACCTGCCACAGGTATGCATCCCCGAGCATGAGCCACTAATAGAGCTTCAAAAAAAAATTGGAAGGTTGTGAGGAAGTCATGTTTGGGCAACAATTGTAAGCTAAGTTTTCAATGGATGGCTTAGGGTTTGGTCTAAAATCCCTCATTGTGTAGTCTCTTATTATTAACCCTTGGACATTTTAATTCTATGTTGATCTGTTACACTTAGTTGTCGGTCTCTTATTTTAATTCTATGATGGTCTTAAATCATTCCAGAACCTATACAAATACTTTATAGTAAGAAATTGGGGCATGTGCATGATCATCATGGAAAAAATAGGCCTTAAGTAGCAAACAATTTAGAAAAATTAGAGTTCGGCAACTTGACGTAAAAATTTGAATAAGTTATCTACATTATTTCAAAAATATCTAATGTAAAAATAGAATTTGTAGAAAATTGAATGTAGTTTCTAAACTACTAGGTTTGTTTAAAAAAAAATATATATTTGGTGAAATTTTGAAATTTCAATGTAGCAGTACTTAAATTTCAAGGAAAGAATAAGAAGTAGGTGCCTGTTTGACCACCCTAACCACAATAAAATGATAATATTTTTTTATAAAATTTTAGATATAAGTAGAGGAATCATGTCCTGATGTGATGCATATTTTTTGTAATTTTTTCCAAGTAAATAATTAATTATGAATTTTTTATTACAACTTTTACAAAATATGAAAACTCGTCTGTCTGACCACCTTAACTTGGTCAAAACTTCATGAAATTTAATTTTTATTTTTTTAATCCTATAGTATGTGAACCATAGAATGTGATGCATGTTTTGGATTCAAAAAATGTGATACTATTTGAAGGCTATAGATTTTTTTCAATCAGCCTATCAATCAAGACTTTAATTTTAATTAAAATAGAAAATGAATAATAATTACTAATTAAATTTGAAGTAAAGCATAATTTATATTGATGGAAAGTTGAGAATCTCCTTTAAAAACCCTTTTTGTTTCATCAATTTTGGGTAAGAAAAAAGTCATCAGCCACATACCCATCATATTGCCACTTTTTGGCCCATCATGATCCTACACATACCCATTATATTCAAGTTTCATTCTAATGGTTGAGTGTCATCAGCCTAGTCCATGACACCCTTTTAAAATCATCTTTTTGCACGTGGAAAATATTCACCCAAGTCAAGTGGTTGTACATCACTAAAGTTCCTTCAACCAATGGGTTTATTTTTGCAGCAAGCTACGACCAAGTTTTCCTCTTACATCCTTCATCACCAAAGTTCTAAAAACTGTCGGCCCCACTTTAGTGATGACTGGTGTGGCAGTATTTTTTATCACCCATCATTGAAATTTTTTTATCACCTTTTTTGACATCAGTGACAAGCAATGGAAGGAGAGATTGAATAATATGGTGGACATGTGTTGGGTTCACATTTCATCACTACCTTCACCCATCATTGAAGATGTTCCAAACTTCGAATCTATTTTTGTGATGAGCAATGGCCTAGGTTATTAGGAGATATTGTTGGAAGGTCTTCATCACAGAAATGTTCAAGAAGGTCTAATCATCTTCGGTGACCAACAATGGGGTTTTGTCCAAGAATATTTCCTTTGAATATGAGTTTTGGCTCATCACTGAAGATGGAAGGAAACACAAGGGTTTCCTTCTGCAACAATGGGAAAGTTGCAAATGATATTTCTAGGATATGGATGGATACATGGTAGTTTTAAAAGCACCTCATCGCTATTTCCAAGTATGGATGGAAAAGTAAGTGGCGATCCTTAATGGGCCTTCTTGATCAATTTTTAACTCTAAAATGATCGTTGGCTAGGATTCTACATCTAGTGATTTATTTTCTACTCCCTCAAGTGAGCTAGGGTGGCCATTAAATGCCATATGATCTAATTCGTCTATTTAATGAGGATTTTCCAATAGTTTGCTTCATTGTCTGCAATTATCCTAATGCTGAAATAATTGTTGTGGGTACTGGAAGAGTAATATTTGAGTCTTGAGCGAATCATCACATAGGTGGTGGTGTAGTATCCCTGGGTCTGTAAGTGCGTGTGCATGCAGTCTGGTTATCCATTCCTAAAGTATTATTGTTTTTACATATCAATTGTGCTCTGTGTCATTTTCAATGGGATTGGTTAGGGTTTTCATTTCTATAAGTGAGGATTCTGAGGGTTTAGGCTGGTGTATTTTCTACAAGGTAGGTTGTTGGTTAGTGTTTTATTTTAGGTAAGATGGGTGAACCAAGTATTCTAGTTACACCAATTAGAAGGTCTAAGAGCTTAAGTATGTAGGAACCTCTTGTTTATGTGCCTGATGCTAAACCTGGTGTAATGTAAATTCCAACTATTCCAAAGGGAAAGAGAAGTGTTCAAAAGAAGGGTGAGAAATTTATTGTCTAGAGTACTTACAATTTAAGGAACAAGACCATTTTAGAAGAAGTTGTCAAGTTTAGAGGAAAAAGGCTTGTTGATCTTGTGAAGGAATTAAAGAAGAAGAGTAAGGGTCATGAGGTTTGTTTGGGGAAGCACAATGTTCCCATTGAACTTTTTGGTAGTTTTTCAAGTGATGAAGGAGGAATGGGCCCTGACACTGGCCATTGTCCCATTTCCCTGGTGCCCTATGGTGATTCTGATGAAGAGGTGATAGTAGCTACTCCAATTTCAGTCAAGAGACTAGGCAGGTGTGCTCACTTAGCCACTGAAAAGGCTGGGTAGCACCCACTTTCCCCTATTAAATGGTGCTTGGTTTTTTGGACTTCTATGATGAATCGACTTCCCTATGGTTGGTTTGTTAATGTGCACTACTAGTACTAATGCTGACTTCCACAGTTTAGGAATGAATTTTCTAATTTTGATAGTGATGATTTTGGAGGACCAAATTTCTCTTCTCTGACCAATCATGTGGTGCCCTTTTTTTATTTTACTTTCTCGGGTGAGGAATGATTAAATATAACAATCCCAGAAGTGGCCCTAATGAAGATGAAATTAATTTTGAATTTTTCATGAAATGTAATTGCATTTGAGCCAGATTCTTTCTACTCCCTTGTGCTATAAAAGGGATTTCATGTCTCATTGTAGGGAGTTCAATTTTGAGTCAAGTAAATAGTCTAGGAAGAAGCTAGGTCTAGGAAGAAGATACTATAGAAAGCTTAATGAATAGAACTATAAAATTGTCTTGGGTATAAGTCTTATATGTAGTAGTCTTAAATTAGTTTTACATAAGTCATGGATATCGAAAAAAATCTTAGTTCTGGAAAGCATGCTCCCCTTTTGTAAATTTTTGCAAATTATAAATGAAAATATCAAGGGTATTCTCGTTTATCTTCAAATGTTCAATTGAATGTGTGTCCTTGTTTTTTCTTTAACTCAAAGAGTTAATTAAATGCTTGAAGAGTGTCATTAATTTGTAAAATTTTAATAGGATTTGATAAGAAGTTCCATTTCATACATTGTGAGTTTTCTAATTGCAAATCATTATCAAAATAGTCCACTATTTTCTAAATTAAATAGCTTATGTATTAATGGTTATTGCATATTCGACTCTATATGCCCAATTGATGAAGCACTAGTTTAATTGTTAAGAATTCTTATAATTAAATGAACTAGTGTAATGCCTAGCTATGGATTTGAAAGGAGAATAAAACTCACTTAAAAATCCTTCAATTATGAAGCATGCATTTGAAATACCTCTTTGTCCCTAGCAAATAGATGGTCATTTACTTAAAAGATCGGACAAATCTTTAGTGAATAATGATTATTTACAAATACTAGGGACCAATATGTGCATAAAACTATTCTCCATTAAACATATCTAGATGAACAAAATAAGGAACACCCTCTTAGGTCCCATAGAGCCTGAAATGTAGGAGTAAACAATGCATAATCCTTTACTAATTACGTTGGACACTCACCTTGAGGATCCTTAACCATGAGGGTTGGCTACCCTTTAGATAATTCCAATCATGTACTAGAAGAAACACCAACACCCTCCAGCTGAGATAACCCCTTAGCGACAAATTGTGGCTTATACTTCTCAACACTGCCATGTGGACCACACTTTTTCTTGAAAAACCATTTACAACCAATAGGTTTACATCTAGTAGGAAAAGGTACCAAATCCCAAGTCTTTGTTTTATTTAATGAAGCCATCTCCTCATCCATGGTTTGCATCTGGGAATCTAAACCATTCATACCCATTTCCTCTCTAATACTCCTAGGCTCATTAGTATTAGTATTCAAGGAAAATATGCAACTAGAATCCAATAATGAATAACCAAACTTTTTCATTTTCCACCTAATTCATGTAGACATCCTCAAAGGTTGAGTTCAAGGTTATCCTTCTTCTTTAGAACTTTAAGAGCTACTTGATATCTCCTCATCATCAAGTCCTACAGGAGTACGTAGTTCTTCTTTCTTTAGAGTAGGTGGAATTGGAACTACCTCTTTCAATTTCTCCTCTTTTCCTAGTTGTAGCTCAATTGTAGAAGGCTTCATCTCCTAAAGATCACATTTCTACTATAGAGAACATTCTGAGATTATGGATCCTGAATCTTGTACCCTTTCACATTCACACTATAATCGTAAGATACACTTAACAACCTTATTGTCCAATGTTGACCTCTTCTCAATCGGAACATGAGCATAAGCTTTTAAAAAAAAAAAATATGTGATGTCTCATTGAAGGATTTTTACTAGACCACACCTCCATGGGTGTCTTTCCACAGCTACTACAAATTGTTCTTCTGATTGGAAATATTTGTAGATCTGGAACTGTGTTCACCTCTTCAACACGCTCTTAGGTGATCTCATAATAGTTGTTTACAATTTTTGGCCAAACTGGACACTGAAATTATTATTTTTAACTAAATCTTCACATTCAAGCACCTATAGCGGCTAAACTGTGAGGAATTTGAAGATGGTGCAAACTAGAGTCTCATCAAATTTTTTCTGTAGATTCTAAAAATATTTTTTTCAAAATTTTGGAATCAAATTGCACTTCTTTTTCCATCTCCCACGAAAATAGATTTTTTTCAAAAAACAACATTTTTAAAAAGTGGCGCACACCATATAACGCATAACTTTTTTTCCATGAAGGATAAAATTCTAATTCTTTCAAATTTAGATTTGTAACTTTGATATCTAGTGCTTCCACTTGGTTAGATAGTTTTTTACTGAATATTTTTTCCTTAATCAAGTTTCAAAGCCAAACGGATTACAATTTAGAAACATCGCGACTGTATAATGCGTAACTTTTTTTGTATATGTCAAAATTTTATTTTATTTTTTTTGTTGGATCAAGGACTTCAATATCTGGTGCACTCATATTTTTCAATTTTTTTTGATAATCTTCTATTTTCCACATGTGAAAACAAAGAAATTCATTTTCAATGAAAAACCTATGTTTAATAAAACTTAAAAAACAAATACATAACAAAACCAAAACATATTAAAATTATGTTCATTGGATAGCTTGTTCTGAGGAATACCATAATCATTTGAAATAAATTTTAAATGAATTCATTTGATCCCCCAAAATCTAAATCAAAAGTGATTTTTTATCAGCATTTTGATAGGTGTAAAGGAGATGCATTTATAGGTATGGTTTAAAACTAGCGAGGTTCTATCCAAGGGGGTTTCATCTAAGGTGATTTGATCAAACCCTCTTCAATTGGAATCCTTAAAATGGAACTTTTAAAGGCTTAAATCATTATATTTTCTAAAAATATGTGATTTCAGCTAAAATTCATTCCTCTCAGGAATTGTAAACCACTATTATGACAGCACCTTGCTCGTTAAAGTTCACGAGTTAGATTTTCAAAAAAAACTTACAATAGTCAATCTAACATCAGGATCTTTTAATTATCGATTTGAATCCAACATGTAAATTCAAATCTCTAATCTACTAAGCTCAGAAAAACAACTGCAAGAAATCACAAAAGAATAGAACCGAGATGATAACGGAGTTCACCGAAAATCGGCTACATCTCCGAATTCGCCAAAAAAACAAATCAATCTATTGCCTTCAAGACTTGGAAACGCCACAGGTTACAAAAAGAAGTCAAATTTCTCCTTACAAGAGGCCTCTAGAAAGCAGCTCCACCTATGAAAATAGCTCCCACGTTGGCAAGACGTCCTTACAACAGAACAAGAAGAAGCTTTGCAAAAGCTTTTACAAAACGCAGATTCTTCTCCAAGTTACAAAATTCCTCCAAGGGATACTTGGCTTACAAGAAGAATTGCTACGAGAAGGAAGCTTGAGAAGAGAAGAATTGAGAAGAATTGGATGAGTGAGGAAGAATCTCCTAGTCTCCCTTTTATACAAATAATTACTCGATATGGTAGAAAACCATATGATTTACAAAATTTCCCCATATCTCCTAAAAACAACTCCATCTCCAATAAAAGCAAAATAAAATCCTCATTCTAAGCCCTTCATTCTTTATCATTATCGGGCTTGTTTGGATTCGTTGTTTTTGTTTATTTTCAATTCAAACAATAACCATTAGAAAAAAGCTATTTTAAAGGGTAACAGGCTCAACCATAAGGTATATTCAACCTGTGCCACCCATATATTAAACCGCATTGCTGGCTCAATGGTGGGTATGTATTTTAATACCTGGCTGGTTCGGGGTTCAAAACCCCTACCAACCATTTTTAAAACCAACTCCCAAATAAAATAATGTTAAAACAAACCGACAACACATGTAAATTGAGCACGGATTATATACTACAATGGCCGGGGCTTTCGGTCTCTACCGAAGAGGTCGGGGTTTGAAACTCTCGATCGTTCATTTTTTAAACAAACGCAACATCCCAACAAACTGTCAATAAGAGGAGTGGAAGGCCACGTGTAATCTCACAGAGGTGCCATGCATCGCCAGTTGATTCGAGGGGATGATCCACATCTACCAGTCCATCCACGTCAATTGTCCGGTCATCATGCCAACTCTCTGCCATGTGTCAATCAGGGATTCGCCAGGCCATCCATTCCAACTGCCATGTCACCCAATGACTCATCTACCCAGTCAACATCCATGTCAACTACCATGTCATTAGAAGGATGTGTGTCATCGTCCAATTCACCGACTTTGATGACGTCATCAGCCATGTCACCATGCCACGTCATATGTACGGACTGTGCGGACTGCCATGTGTCAAGACCCCATTGGTCCACATTATCATCTGTACAATGGCTTGTCTACCAAGTCAGTAGGATGACATCATGCTGACATCAGCAATCGTACCACATGGTACCTTAGTCAACTGCAACTTTGACTGGCTATAACTCTCGCGTACGTGATCCGTTTTCGATGAAATGAGCTCATTGGAATCGTGACGACGAGCTCTTTGCGATGACGCCAACTTCGACCAATTTGGTGACGATGAATTTTCCACCTTTTTTCTTGTCCCTAATAGCTGAGTTGACCAGCCTTTGACCGGGCTTTGACAGGCGATATCTCGGACATACGGACTCAAAATTTGACGAAACAAACTTTGTTGTGATCGTGTCGACAAGCCCTTTGAATTGACACTACTTTCAGCCAATTCTGTGTTGGTCAAATTTTCACCTTTTGGACAGCCTCCTAGTCCAAGGTTCATCAAACTTTTACTGCACGTAACTTAGGCAAACAGACTCCTTTTTTGCTTGTTCAAGTTGCACCAGATTTAGAATTTTGTGCTCTACGCGATGGCACTACTTCTGAGAGAAACTGGAACACTTCATTTTCAGGTCCTAAAGATCCTCCTGGATCATTATAGAGCTTTTCAAACCCTATGGAACAAAACTCACCACCATTATCATTCCTCAAACACTTAATATTTTTGATAGTTTGATTTTCTACCAAGGACTTAAACTCCTTAAATCAACTAAAGACTTCATCTTTACTTTTGAGGAAATACAAAAATTTCCTTCTACTATAATCATCTATAAAAGAAACAAAATATAAAAATTTTAATAATGAAGGAATATTTATAGGACCAAAAACATTTGAATGAACATAGTACAAAACACTAGAAGACTTGTGAGAACTAGAGTAAAAATAAACACTATGTTGTTTTCCATATACACAATGTTCACAAAAGTCAAACTCGAGATTACAATCATCAAGGCATTGAACAAGGCTCTTAATTTTTAGGGTTCTCAGACCCTTCTCACTAATGTTACCAATTCATTGGTTCCATAACATTGTCTTCTCTACATGATCATTGGATGTAGCTACAACAAACTTCCTCTCTACATGATCTGTTGGTGAAGATGAAGAATCCAAAGATATCCTGTTCGGTACATTAGACGAACTATTGCACTATATAGTGCATGTATCAAGTTGAAATAGAGTGTCAATATAAAATCCCTTAGCTAGCACCATAAATTCTCTAGTCATCTTGCATCCTCCACCAGAGAAAACAACTTGTATTGCCAAATCATTTAGCAAAGTGAGTTTCATGCCAAACCTAGGATATGCAAGACACCACCAATTCCATTCACTCTTCTATCAAGAAATTTGATTTTGAATCTTCCATGATGAACAATCTTCAAGGGAGAGTCATCACCCAGGTACACCTCTCCACCATTGTACTCATACTTCAAGAACCAATCTCTATGAGAAGTCATGTGGAAGGATGCACTCGAATCTATCAACCACACATCATCCAATGCATGAGATGCCAAGATTGCAATAAATGCTTCTCCATCATCTTGAGATGATTTCTCAATTTCAAAATCAAAGGACTTCTTTTTCTTCTTCTTCTCCTTCTTGCAATATTTTTGAATTTTACCAACTTCACCACAATTCCAACATTTTTCCTTGGACTTCTTACCAAGAGACTTAGATCTCCTTGAATACTTTGACTTAGTTTTCTTGTCTTTCATTCTGCCTCTCTCCTTTGGTCTACCAAGAATTGCAAGGGCCTCCTTGGCTATCTTAGAAGACTTCCTTTGCATCTCTTCAAATAATAATGAGGCAACAACCTCATCCATCTTAAAGGTGGAAGTATTCCTTCCAATAGTCATTACCAAGTGATCCCAAGAGTCTGAAAATAAACAAAAAAGGAGCATGCAATGGTATTGTTCATCAATATTGTCTCCAATGGAACCCAATTGTGCAACCAACATGTTAAACTCATTTAGATGATCTACTATGGACCCTCCATCTTCCATTTTCAGAGAATACATCTTGTTTCTTAGGAAAAGCTTGTTTACTAGGGATTTATCCTGTTAGAAATCACCAAGCTTCTTCCATAGATAAGAATTTTTTTTCTCTTCATGGACATTCAAGAGAATGGAATCAGCCAAAAATATTCTAATAAGACCCTTGGCTTTCTTATCCATGAGATTCCAATCTTCATGTTTCATGCCTAATGGTTTAATTCCATAAATAGTAGCCCATAGGTCATGATCTACGAGCATGCATTCCACTTTGGCTTCCATAACTCAAAATTACTACCGATAAATTTCTCCATCTCAATCCTCCCAGATGTGCTTGCCATCTCTTTCCTACAACAAGGTAAAAAAACACATACTTCTACAAAAATACCACTGAAACAAAGATAAGCTCAAAAAACCCTTCAAACCAAACAAAGGAATGAAGGTTGTCTAGGCTTTGATATCAACTAAAAGGAAGCCAGGTGAGCGAAAAATGACTTCCTACACTAATCTAAGTAGGGGAGAGTTACAAAAAATTTGTTTTAACACCTTTAAATAGCTACAACAATAGAAACAAATACATAGAATAGAAGATAGAACAAGTACACACATACCATATACAAAATATATACATTGGGAAAACCCTTTCGGGTAAAAAACACCACCCTCTAAAAGCACAATACTTCTATATTACTTCAAATATCAGTTACAATACAACCCAAGCACAAAGCTTCTACACAAGTTCTTTGCACAAACACCTATTCTGGAGTTAACTTAGCAGCACTTCATTATGTGCAAATAAACTATGCATTCTACAATGCAAGGCACTCATTTTATAGAGAGATGCAAGCTTCAAAAATCATCGAGAAGGAGAGGGGCATCCAAATTCATATGGCACAATATCCCATTCCATAGACATGCATTTGGACACATGTACAACATTGCCTTACAGCCCTTACAATGGTGAAACATGCAAATGTTCCTTCCTCAAGCTTGGGCACCTAGAATATGCTAAAAATAGCTTATGAAACATTCCTCACACATCTTACAACTTTCATAAAATCTATCATAGTCGACAACACTTATAGCTGTAAAAGAATCTATCATAACTAACTAAAAATAGTTGATTTTCTTACATCCTGTCATAACCCAACATGGGTTCCAAATTTCTCTGATGCATTCAAGTATTCCTTATGATGCATCATAGAATATTTCATATGTCATATATTCCAAAGTGGGATGCCTATGTCTACTTGGGATGATTATGTGTTATCTAGTCACTTCCAATGGGGATGCCACCTAGCCAGTGTGACCCAATTTGTTACATGACACCATAGGAAATTAAATAATACAAATAAATACATTAATACATCAAATTAAATAAATATTAGGACTCTAAGGTTGAGACACCTTAATCCCTACAATCCAAAGACACAAGAAGAGATAAACTACATTTCCAAGGTTCCATAATCTTTAATAGTTGGTAGCTTGATGCATTTCATGGTTTGCATAAGGACAAATATTTCACATGCAATGATATTTGTGAGAAATAATATCACAAATCAAAGGAAAGAGCATTGAAATACAATAATTTTGATTCTTAGGTATTTGAGAGGATTATAAGTCATTATTTTTTGGAGGTTCTAGTTCTAATGTACAAGTATATGTTCATTCAGATCTAGCAAGTGATATAGATAGCAAGAGGAGCACCAAAGAGTATGCTTTTACTATAGGTGGAATAATGATAAGTTGGCTCTCAAGGTTGTATAAGGACTTTTTACTTTAAAAAAAAGAAGAGTATGTTGCTACTACAAATGCTAGTAAAGAGATGATTTGGTTACAAAAGTTTATGGAGGAATTAGGAAATAAACAAGAGGATAAAAGGTTGTATAATAATAACCAAAGTACCATTCATATTGCAAATAACTAATTCCTTCATTCTAAGACTAAATATATCTAGTGTATGTATCATTTCATACAATTAGTTTTAGAATATGGAGGGTTGAAACTATAAAAGATACACACTAGCCAAAATCCAACATACATGTTGATAAATATAGTAATTAGAGAGAAAATAATTTCCTACTTAGCTACAGTTGTCCTTCAACGATGATTGCATTGATGAGAAATTTTCCAAGTCCAAAGTTGAATCCTTTTCAAGTTGGTGAATTAGTGGAGTTGTTGTAATCAATATTCGAGTGGAAGATTATTGTTGGAGCTTGATCACCATCTTGGAGTTGTGATTAGTCTTCAATTGGGAGATTATTGGTTATGGAGCTTGATATTATTAGTTATTATTTACAGAAAAATGGGAAAAGGGCTTCAGGGGTTTACCCCCTATAGGATCTAGGTGGCCCATCCCCTTGATGAGTGTTCCAAGGGTTGCATGCACCAACAAGAGTTTAGGGGTAGAGCCTCCAAAAACCACATTTTATATATATATATATATATATATATTCATTTCAAATATGGACCATTTATCATTAGGTCATAGATCTAATAGTAGAGGTTATGTTGAATTTTCTTTCCCTAGAAGAAAACCTCGTCTTTGTACCATAGTAGAAGAATGAAAATTATAGTTTGCGTTATTAGCTAGAAAGAAATAAAAAAGCCTAGTTCTAGGTGTCCTCATTAATTTTGTGCTCATTAAGACATGTTTTAGGATGGTATATGGATTTACACATTGGATGTGACTAGGATTAAAATTTCAAGGTTTGATAAGGGATTAAAGGAGGTTAATTCAATGGGAAATTAAATGTGGGGCAAAGGTATGTGATGAGGATAAAAATAAAATTTTAGGAACAAAAAAGAAGTATAAAACATGGCATTAGATCAACATGAGAAAGAAGGTATAAATGGTTAGGGGTGATATGATAGGAAAGATGGGTATAAATGAAACAGGACACAAAAACATGTGTTAGGGGATATAATGGACACAAGAGTGATAAATAAGTTGTATATTATTAAAAAATTGATTATTGTAATTATCTCTCAATTGTTACATGTTTAAATTACGTTTGTGTGCCCTTTTAATGAGCTAGTATATGAGTTAGCATTCCATAAGGCTCATGGGTTCCAATTTACTTTCCATGTCAGCTATATTATTTAATTACTAAAAGGTGACACTCTTGGTGATGTGGTAAGAAGGCTTGTGAATCATACTTTTTAGTTATTCTTGGAGGTCTATTACACCCAACTAAATCCATGGTACAAATTTTAATGGATAGATGATTATTTATATCATTGTGTGAACTGATATATATCACTATTCAATTATATGTGACACTTACTTGAAGGTATATGTTGGTTTTGTGTTAGAGTAAATAGCTATGAGGTATATAAAATACAAAATTGTTCTCCCAATTATCATAATCCATGATAATGGAATCAACATTATTGTAGGAATCTTGTTTGGTAAATCCTACTATATTAGTTACCCCTCATTGGGAAGAAATAGTCCAAATCACATTGATTATAGTAAGTAGGTTTGAACCCTTGAATTTTAGTTGTTTTTGAGTTAACTTTTTTTTTTTAATGGAATATGGCCCTTTTTGAAAAATCTATATATATGCATAGAATAGTTTTGTATAAGCATGGTTTCCACAAAATTAATATCATCTTTGATACAAAAATTTATCTCTAGATGGATGTGAGATGTACAGATTGTTGACTATACATGGTGTTATGACACAATATGCTTTAAATTTAATGTAATAGGTTTTGGAATGAATTCATTTTAGTAATTTCATATTTTTTTTTCCCACTATAATAAATATTTTGCAAGGATTGATATTGTGCATACAGATATGACTATGTATGTATGGATTCCTAAGTACTATTTTATATATCTTTATTATACTACATAACAAAATATTTCCTCCTAAGAAGGATCAATAGAATATGAAATTTAAATATGAATATGGATCTTATACCTTAGTTGTTGGAAAAATTGGTCCACTATAGTTTATATTTTTGTGGATGAGGTATGGTTAGTAGATTCACTATCTAAAGGATTTTTTTAATATGTTAGATTATTTATATGCTACAACTATTAATCATAAATTCTAGTGGATACCTATTCCACTAAAGCTATGACTAGTATAGTTATTATAATTTATATTCATTAATTAAGATGGTTATTTTTATGTGGTGTTAACTTAGACATTGAGATCTATGACAATGATTCCATCTAATTGCTTAATGTCAACATCCTCTATTTCTACACTTCTAAGAAATCTCCTCTATGAAAAACATTATGCATTTGAATGACTACAAATACTATTTTGATCATACAACTTATTTTATTAGAAAATTTAATCTTATCACAAGTAAATGTCTTATTCTACATTGTGGTTGTCTCCCACTTGATTTTATCTTCAATCTCCTCATCAATGGTTACTACATAGTGATAGTCCTCTCTAATTATTAGATTTTGATCAAATTCATCCTAAAGTATATTATTAGATGAAGTTTTCTTCAATATTTGATGATTAGATTTCTCTATAACTATAACAATCCAAAATTTATGTATAGCTTTTGAAAAGAATCAATATATTCCTAAACTAACTAGTGATGCCCCTTTCACAATTCTAATCACTGCACATAGTGGTTAGTGTAAACATCTTTAATATAAAAATAATTGTTGAATTATTCCAAGAATTATTTCTAGGTTATTTTAGATTTCTCTTTATTTTAGTATTTCTACCAAAGTGCATAGAATTACCATTTTTGGAAAGATGAAAAATTATTCAGGGGCTAAATCTTAATATTTTCCTCATGTAATATAATGGTTATGTAAAAGTAAGATTCTTTTCAATCAACCTATTTATCTACAAAATGAGAATTTATATTACCCTTGATATCTAGAATATCTAGGTTTCATTGAAACCTAGGGGAACATAACATTCAAATTCTCTACTAGGTGATTATTCCAAGGAAATCACCCATTCAAGAACATCTATAAACTAGTTGAATTTTTATTTTTCAATTACACACAAGTGGTTCTTTAAATTTTCTCTTTATCAACACATGTATCTTCTCTTGTGTTGGTTTGGATATCTTTAACTAGGTTACCAAGTAGTCTAATTGATCTCGGGGTTTAATTTTGTGGATTTAATCATTTTAAACAAATTTGATAGGACCTATAATATGTAGAGGGGAATTCTCTAGTACCATTATCATGGCCTACAATTGAATCTGAAAGGATAAATTGATAGCCAAGGATATATGTGAGCTATTTCCTACATGGAAGAAGATAAAAAATTATATAAAAAAGAGACAAAGAGATAAAGAACTAAAATAGTGAGCTTATTTTCAGTCACCTATATATTGCATACATGCATACCCTTGTGAAATATGCATGGATCTTTATCTTATATCACATATTGATTTCCTAAATTATGCTAAAAACATGTTCATATATAAATTTTATATAGATTCATGTCATATGGGCCAATAGTTATGTAATATATTCATGCACATAAAAAAATATAAAGTTTTAATGGTGATATTTGCTTACTCATGCACTTTTCCCATGTTTTTTTCATCCAATTTACTTAGAGTGGCCAAAATTTAATAACTTGATTACATGTGGCATATTCTTGTATCAATATATATATGATGATATCATAAAATGGAATGATCTAGTTGTCAATAAGATCACCTATATTTTTCCAATAGTGGCATGGGATGATGGTTGAGTTGTGTTGTTATTCTTGCCATCAAGGTTTAAAATCCATTGGGGTGTAATTGTTAAGAAATTATATTGGGGATGAGGTCGCCCATCTATGACCTCATTAGTTCATAGCTCTGGGTCAAAATTGTATATCCCTCTTAATAAAAAAGATCACCTATATTTATTTCCTAATCCATACACTTTAATTCATAACCCTACATCAAATCCAAGGATGTAAGCTTGGATTGGTCACTTCCATGCTCATGAATATGAACCATGATGTACATCTTGAGAACAATTTAATTTTTCATTGTGAGCTTACCTAGTTTATATAATTTTTGTAGATTTTTGTAAGTTATGATGTTATATTAAAAGATATTTATTTATTTGAAAATAATTGAAGAATTATCAAGGACTATGATAGAGTTAATAATAGATGATTAATAAGAGCATTCTAGTGACCTTATTAGAACAATTTATAGTGTAGAAAAATGTACACCTTTACATTTTCACACTATGTTTGGGTCCTGTTGGATCTCAAAAATGTAGATAACAAATCCTAAGAGGGTGCTAGGCTCTAAGATCATACTTGCAATGTTTTTGAACCAATAAATGGAGTAACCTATGAGGTTGATGACTCCCTACACTTCAGGCTCTGCTAGACCTAGGTTGCTGGACCTTTATAATGGAGTAGATTAGAGGAATGTATGATTTGGTTGAATTGATGGATCTATCCACAATGGAAATAATGTGGGATAGATGAAAGCTTGTTAACTACTCTTACTAAAATTGGAAATGTGAATGTTTGAATAATATTTTATAAAATTCTAAAATGGAATTGTTATGACCAATGCCTGCTTCTATTGGGCTAATGGAGTCAAGAGGTGAAAGATATGTGACTTACTGGCTATAATTCTAATTGCTTGGCCCTTATGATTATTTATACCTTGTATAAACATGCAAGAATGCAATTATCAAGTTCTTCTTATTGATTTAAATGACCTTTTCCAGATTACTATGATTAATTAAAAGAATTTAATCCTTCCTTGAAGAATCCAATTAACTGAACCATACAAGAACAACAAATGTGCCTTAATAAATTAAAAAATATCCTTGATACATAAATTTAAATAATAAGGAAATGTCAACCTTGGAGATAGCCTGATAATATTTTTCAATCAATTCAACAAACAATTGAAACCATAATTGGATCACCAAATTAATTCTTCCTATCAATTATGTTACTTCAAAATATTTTGCAATACATAGCACAATTTTTTGTTTTAGCAACTAATAAGCCTATCCTACTACCTACCTCCTAATTCTAATCCGTATTCTTTCAATTTTGATTTCAACTAGCATATATACATTATATCCTCTAGGGCTACAATTCTTCACAACATTCATCTGGTGCAACTCTTCTTTTCAGTGCAGCTCTTCGTTTGATTATTCTCATCAAAATAAAATATTTAATTAGTTTCCTTTGGAAAATTAAATATTTTAACTTTAATCTCCATTTTTGCATCTTTGTGAAAAATCAATTTGGATAATTATCCTTTTCTGGAAATCTTCACTCTTCATCTCTTAAAATAAAAATAATCACCCGCTTTCATAGCTTCTTTAGTAAAAAAAATATATTCTATTTAAATCTTGCTTGGTTGAAATATTTTACCCAATTTAATAGATCATTTCTTTGGGTAAAATAATTACCCATCCTTTTAATCCCATTGGCGAAAATATTCCACCTCCTTGTGTAAATATTTTATAATTTTTATTTTTTTTACCCATTATGCTTTTATGGGTGAAATAATCATCTACCCCTTAATTCTATTCCCAACTAATTCTCTTGGTAAAACATCTTACCTCCAGTGGAAATATTTTATAACTACACTTTGCATCACTTCATTTTCCAAAATTACATCACATTTTCCACTTAATTATTAAATAAATATTTTGTTTAGCACTCTCACCCACATCCAAATAATATTTTAAAATAATCTTCATGGGGACATAATTTGCAGATTAATAAATTTCCACAAAGTTCCCACCACATTTTATGCAGGTCAAATTTCATTCACTTTTATCATTATTGGGGAATCGAAGAAACTAGTGCTTTACTCTCACCGATATGCTCAAGTGTCTCTGAATTGCATTGAGTCCTATCGAGGTATGCCACTCACCCCGATATGTTTATAATGGCTTGTTTCATCGATCTATCGGTGAGACCTGCTTCGAAAGCTCCTCATTGGCGTAACCTGCATAGTCAAAGAGACATGAGGATTTCACTCCGATAGCGTATGTCTCTCCGAACCATTTAGGGATTTTTCTCAGGCATTTGAATATTTGATTTTTATTGGCGTTTTGAATATCTTCTTGCAGCCTGTGAATTTAATCAATGTTTCCAATTTGCAAACTGCCACTGTGATGATCTCGTAAGGATGTTGCTCACGCCTGTTACCATCTTCACCTGCGAATGTCATGGTCCATAGATGACAAAAAAGCTTATAAAACTACCTCAAAAAACTCTTATCAGGTTGTCAAAATCATTTGACTATGCTTCATCACTGGTGGTATAGTTCTAGTTCATCCTTAAAACCTTTTCGCGACCTATCAAATTTTGGGTTTGATAAATTCTCCTTATTCTCTGCATTCAACCCATCGGCTATACCTGTTGAGGAATTTGATATTTACAAAACTTTGCAACATCTGCAATTTTTTCCAAGGCTTGTTTAGAAGCCTTTTGCCATCCTTCTTAAGAAAATATTTGATGCATGTCTTTCGCCCTTCTTGATGTGGAACATCACACAATGTTCCTAACTGAGCATATTTTTAATAGCACTACTATGTTGAAAATCTATTGCGTTGAGGAATCATCATGGAGTGATTCTTAGTATCATGCAAAAGAGTCTGTAATGTCACATTCCTATCCTCTTGTATCATTCTTTGATCAAAATGCCATGTTCTTATCACTTTACTTGCCATGCCAATTATGTATTGTTGAATGTTGTTACAAACACGGTTTTCCACAAGTCCACATATGGGTTCTTTACTTGCAAGCTCATCCTCATTTCTGGATTGTTTCAATCTTTCCTGCCTATCAATGTCACTGTTCATTACCAATAGTATTTTCCATTATTTCAATTGACATCATTTATCACTAGTGGCATTCAAATCTTGAAGCTTTTCATAGGTGTTCCTCTTCTCTTATCCTCTGTAATATAAAGAAACTCAGGTTTAGCATTCAACATTCATCTCTCAACTTCCAGTTCCTCTGAATCTGATGTCCCTGTAGCATCTTCCTCTTTGTGATCACTATCACTACTTGGCATATCTTCCATAGATAAATATTTGTGGCTCACACCATCATTCCATCTCCTTCAATCTTCTTTCCAGCAAATCCATTACTTGCAGTCATTGTGAGCCGTAAGATGTCTTCCCTTTGAGTAAATATGTAAAGAAACTTATAAACCCTTCTATATTCTCCACATTTTACATATATGTCAACCATGGCAATTGCAAATTTGTTTCCATGCGAGTTGAATTTGGTCCCATATTTTGCAAAACGACACAAGGGTTTGAATGTTATTTTATGATGGCCAATCAATATAATGAATAGTGAACTCATATGACAATCAGTAATCATAAAAAGGGAGCTTATTATGGGATACACAATCTTACATATACCAGTGATCTTCAAGTAAGATATGAGGACAACAAATGTGCGAGCTAAATGACCTAGGGTAATCTTCAAATTGTGGACAATGTTTATGTAAGGCAATAGCCCTTTTAGCTATTCAGATAAATGTGTAAATCATGCAAAGAGAGGAAGAGAAAGTGGATAAAGCTTTACAAGTCTTAATAGTTTGTAAGGGATTTTATTGTCTTAACAATCACAATGGGGCTAGAGGAGAGTGATTTAACAGTGGAACATCACAAAGGAAAGAGTGACACTTTGGATACGTGTAGTGACTGGAGGCTAAAAGCATTCAATAATTATATTTGATAATAACCAAGAATCTATAGGCATTCAGCTAAGTCAACAATAGCCAAAATGACAAAAACATGGTGATACCCCTATGGTTTGAGGATAAAAATCAATGCATTGAAAAGTGGGTAGTCTTTTAAATTTGTCTTCTGACATCCTGCACTATGATAAATAGATCAAGTTGCCTCCAAAATTGCCTTATAAAACTGATCAAATGATCTCCAAAAGCCATGAAATTTGACCAGTATGTTAATTGATGGTAGGGGAGTGTGGATGCATGATAGATTGATATGGAGTTATCAGAATTGCAAACAATAAATGGCCAAATTTTCTTACTATTAACATTTTCTAGAAAATTACCACTGTCCAACTCAATTGAAATCATCTACTTTCCTTTTTTGAAAAAATATCAAATGTAATTCTGAGAAGCTATAACTTTGGATATTGTCTCATTTAGGCATGGTGAACAAGTGTGCAAGAGGATTTCTCACCAATCTTATTTATTCACAAAATATCAAGCATCAAACATGACCCCTCTGCAATTGTCCTAAAAATACAATGTTCAAACTGGGTAAAATCCATTTGGATTTGATTTTGAAAAAATACCAAATAATTTCATAGAGCTCTGAAAATTGACATGGATACACATTTAGATGGGGAGAACCAAGATCACCAATTGGTTTTGCATGAAGCCGTTTCAATTGCTTAATATTGTCCTCCAAAGTTGACCAACTTGCCAGATTTAACACTGTGTAAACAACAAACCTTCACAGAACTCCTAAACTTGGCCTTTTGAAATCATGTCAAAACTGATTGTATGAAGATGAAATATGGCATGCACATTCACATATGGTAGATCAACGCGTCTGCAAAGTGATTTTGCATGAAACTAAACTAGATTCATTTTTTGATTTTTCAAAGTGGGCTATTTGAGCAGATTTTCCAACTGTACTCCTAAGTGCTAAAATCAAAATTTTGAACATGGGAACCAAAAATTTGCATGAAATTTTAGGCTCCAACAGTGGCTCTAGCTGGGGATGTGTGCCCCTTATGGGCATAGCAAGAATCTAGGTCTCAAGGAGACTAGACCAAGTGTTTTATGTATTGAGCAATAGATTCAAACTTTTTTCTGTGATGAACTAATATGGTTTTGAAAAATCTACACCATAGTTGATGGCACAAGGCCACCAAAAAGAGAGGCTCCTATTTTCCCCTATCATACACTATGTTTTTTTTTTAGTTCATCATATTCCTCTTGCAATCTGCCCTGCTACATGTATTACCATTGGAAAATTTCAAAATAACATTACCTTCAACACTACTCATATTTCCTTTTCCATTTTTTGTTTCAGACTTAGGAATAATTTGAAAATTATTATTATCATGTGACAAACTCATGACCCATTCATTACACCAAGATCCTTTATTATTAATACCAAATCCTTCATCATTTTGGGTATTTTCATGCATCATAAAATAGTTTCCCAGTTGAACTAAAAACTAAAAATCTAAATGCTTCTCTTGAAAGTCTAAAAATTCCATCTCATCAACATCTTTTGGGATAATTAGATCTAAAACATTTTCTATTTCTTCAATATCACTAATTGGTAGGGACACAAACTCATGATTTATACAATCATCATTTTGTACATACGATCCAATTGATGCTAGGGATGAAAATTTTGAATCATTCTTGTGTGTGTATTTTTGATACTCCATTGCCAAAAAATCTGAAATTTGTTCACTATTGAGTGAACATGCCTCTACATCCATATTATTTCTGCTATATTCTTCACTTTTTCCATCATCAAAATGTGGTAATTCAAATGCATCAATCTCATATTCATTTGCCTCACAAATTGGTGCATTATCCTGATTATCAGAAAATACTTCATTCTCATCATAAAGTGGATTTGAATACACTTGAAATTCATTTTTTGGTACACCTTGGCAGAATGTCATCTGATCCTTTTCTACCTTTTCATCATACAATGGATTTGGAAATTTTTGAAAACCATTTTCTGGTGTACAACCATTTTCCTTTTCAAATGTATCTTCATGGTACTTGACTACAATTGGATGTGTTATTTGTTCACTATCAAATGGACTTACATTTTCTATTGCCCCTTCCTCTTGATCTCCATAAAGGCTGCGGGTATCTCTTTGTTGTAGATCAAAATCCAAAGGTTCATCTTCACAATTTGAATATTCAATGGATCCTTCATAACATGCACTATCATAATTTGTTATGTAGGAGAGACCTTCTATATCTTCATCCTCCTCATGCAAGTTGTCATAGGAATTATTTTCACTTGCACATGTCTCATTTTCTAGTTGTATTACCTAATCAATTTCTTGAGTATATGAATGATCATCACTTCCCTCCTCAAATTGCTAATTCTGATATACATCTTCTAGCAGGTTCTGATTGACTCTTCTAAGAGTGATGCAATTATGTTGCACATTTTTATATGGCATTTGGTATTGATATGGATAATGCTCAGGATACTGACTGTGTTGATAATCTTGGTTTCTTACTAGTCTTTGTCTAAGAGGGACAGGATAAGAATTTATTTGTTTTGAAGCCTATGATGAATAAATGTTCTGTTGTGCATGATGTGCTTTACTTACATTGCCAAAATTCCCAATTACATTATGTGGCACTTGTGGGGTCCAATGTCTACTTGCATTTGTATATACATCCTTATTGTAGAATGGTGTATTTTGTGATGCATATGGAACACATTTGACTCCCAATTTTAGTAGTTGTTGGTCCAATTGTAGCAGTTGTCAGTCCAATTCTACACACTTTCTTATTAACTATTTCCTTTCAAAATATTCTTGTGTTCCAAACTGTCTATGCATTCTTCATCAAGTTTTTACCAAAGTCACCACCAACTTTTCCAAAAGTAGGAAAATGAAATGGATTTTAAAATTGCTCTTTATTTACCCCAACAGAATCCCCCCACTCAATTATGTGAGATGAGAAGGATGCAAATTTTTTTATGAATCTATAAGGCATGATGGTTTAATACTAGATTTCTTCAAGTTCTCCCCAACAGAGTCACCAAATTTTTGGATGCGTGACTCAGATGGGGAGTTGCAAACTACACAATTATGAATCTCTAGTTGAAGATCTGACACATCTTCTCAAGTTATTCCCCAGTAGAGTCATCAATCTGTTGGATGCATGACTAGGATGGGGAGTGCAGATGACACAATTATGAACCTCTAGTTGAAGACCAATTTTGAAACTTTATTGACTCCATAAATGGATAGGTTGGAACTGATTTTTCCTGAATCTTCCCCAATGGAGTTGCCAATATGTTGGATCTAAAAAATGCAGAATACAAATCCTAAGAGGATGCCAAGCTCTATGATCAGACTTGTAATTTTTTTGAACCAATGAATGGAGTAACCTATGAGGTTGATGACTCCTTGCACTTCGAGCTCTGCTAGACCTAGGTGGGTGGACCTTTATAATGGAGCATATTAGAGGAATGCATAATTTAGTTGAATTGATGGATCTATCCACAATGGAAAATAGTGTGGGATAGATGAAAGCTTGTTAACTACTCTTATTGAAATTGGAAATGTGAATGTTTGAGTAATATTTTATAAAATTCTAAAATGGAATTGGTATGACCAATGCCTATTTTTTTTGGGCTAATGGAGTTAAGAGGTGAAAGATATGTGACTTACTTACTAGCTATAATTCTAATTTCTTGGCACTTCTGACTGTTTATACCTTGAATAAACATGCAAGAATGCAATTATCAAGTTCTTCTTATCGATCCAAATGACCTTTTCTAGATTACTGTGATTAATTAAATGAATTTAATCCTTCCTTGAAGGAGCTAGTTAACTCAACCACACAAGAACAACAAAGGTGACTTGATAAATTGAAAAATATCCTTGATACACCAATTTAAATAATAAGGAAATGTCAACCTTGGAGATAACCTGATAATATTTTTCAATTAATTCAACAAACAATTGACATCGTAATTGGATTACCAAATTAAGTCTTCCTGTCCATTATGTTACTTCAAAATATTTTGCAATACATAGCACAATGTTTTGTTTCAGCAATTGATCAACCTATCATACTACATAACTCCTAATTCTAATCCTTATTCTTTCAATTTTGATTTCAACTGGCATATATACATTATATCATATAGGGCTACAATTCTTCACAACAATCGTCTGGTGCAATCTTCTTTTCGTTGCAGCTCTTCGTCTGATTATTCTTGCAAAAATAAAATATTTAACTAGTTGCTTTGGCAAATTAAATATTTTAACTTCAATCTCCCATCTTCGTGAAAAATCAATTTTGGTAATTATTCTTTGTTGGAAATTTTCACTCTTCACCTCTTAAAATAAAAATAATTACCTTCTTTCATAACTTCTTTAGTAAGAAAAAAAAAATCCATTTAAATATTGCTTCGTTGAAATATTTTATCCAATTTAATAGATCATTCTTTTAGGTAAAATAATTACCCATCCCTTTAATCCCATTGGTGAAAATATTCCACCTCCTCGTGTAAGTATTTTATAATTTTTTTTTTTTATCTATTATGCTTTTGTGGGTGAAATAATTATCCACCCCTTAATTCTATTCCCAACTAATTGTCTTGGTCAAACATTTTACCTCCAGTGGAAATATTTTATAACTACACTTTGCATCACTTCATTTTCCAAAATGACATCACATTCCCCCCTTAATTATTAAATAAATCTTTTGTTTAGCACTCTCACCCACATCCAATAATATTTTCAAATAATCTTCACAGGGAAATAATTTTCACAAAGTTCCCACCACATTTTATGCAAGTAAAATTTTATTCATGTTTTATCATTATTGGGGAATCAAAGAAACTAGTGGTTTACTCTTGCCAATATGCTCAAGTGTCTCAAATACATTGTGATAGGGCTATTGAGGGAACATTGCATTGAGTCCTGCCAAGGTATGATACTCACCCTGATATGTTTATAATGGCTTGTTTCGTCGATCTATTGGTGACACCTTCCCCGAAATCTCCTCATTGACGTAACTTGCATAGTCAGAGAGACATGTGGATTTTTCTCTGACAGCGTATGTCTCTCTGATGCATTTAGGGCTTTTGCTCAGGCATTTCAATATTTACTTTGTATTGGAATTTTGAATATCTTCTTGTAGCTTGTGAATTTAATCAATGTTTCTAATTTACAAACTTCCATTGTGATGATCTCGTAAGGATTTTGCTCGTGACTGTTACCTCCTTCACTTGCGAATGTCATGGTCCATAAATGACATAAAAGCCTATAAAAATGCCTAAAACAATTCTTATCAAGTTGTCAAAATCATTGGGCGAGGGCCCTAGCTCGGTTGGCTAAGTAATTTCGTTGCGGCTCTGCTGGTCACGAGTTCTAGTCTCCCCCGTCCCGTGGTACCGGAGGGCGTGTCGCGCCAGCGCCGCCGGTCACGTTAAAAAGTTTACCAGGCGCACTACAGTTTATAGGGGGTCGTGCTACCCGATTCCTGCAGTCTAAAAAATAAAAATAAAAAGTTGTCAAAATCATTTGATTATGCTTATCAACGGTGGTATAGTTCAAGTTCATCCTTGAAAGCTTTTCCCGATCTATCAGATTTCGGGTTTGATAAATTCTCCTTATTCTCTGCATTCAACCCATTGGCTATACCTGCTGAGAAATTTGATATTTACGAAACTTTGCAACATCTACATTTTTTTCCAAGGCTTTTCTAGAATCCTTTTTCCATCCTTCTTAAGAAAATATTTGATTCATGTCTTTCACCCTTCTTGATGTGGAACATCATGCAGTGTTCCTAACTAAGCATAATTTTAATAGCACTACTATGTTGAAAATCTCTTGCATTGAGGAATCATCATGGAGAGCTTCTTAGTATCATGCAAAAAGAGTCTCTAATGTCACATGCCTATCCTCTTGTATCATCATTATTTGATCAAAATTCCATGTTCTTATCACTTTACTCACCATGCCAATTTTGTATTGTTGAATGTTGTTACAAACATAGTTTCCCACAAGTCCATATATGGGTTCTTTACTTGCAAGCTCATCCTCGTTTCAGGATTGTTTCAATCTTTCCTCCCTATCAATGTCATAGTTCATTACCAATAGTATTTTCCATTACTTCAACTGACATCATTTATCACTAGTGGCATTCAAAGCCTAAAGCTTGTCATAGGTGTTCCTCTTCTCTTATCCTTTGTAATATAAAGAAACTCAAGTTTAGCATTCAACATTCATCTCTCAACTTCCAGTTCCTCTAAATTTGACGTCCCTGTAACATCTTCCTCTTCGTGAACACTATCACTACTTGGAAGATATTCCATAGCTAAATATTTGTGGCTCACACCATCGTTCAATCTCCTTCAATCTTCTTTCCAAAAAATCCATTACATGCAGTCATTGTGAGCCATGAGATGTCTTCCCTTTGAGTAAATATGTAAAGCAACTTATACACCTGGTGCAGGAGCACCTGGCAAGGTGCAAGTTTGTCTTTTTAAGTTTTTGGTTAAAATCCTTTTGTTATGTTTTGTTGGTCTTGGGGACCTTTTGGTTCTTAGGTTAAAAGTTGAATAAGGTTGGAAACCTTTTTGTGGTCATTTCCTAAACTTTTGTCAAAAATTGGAAAACACACTGTGTTTTACAAAAGCAAGCTTTTGGCCGTTCTTAGGCTAAAAATGCAAACCTAACTATTTTCTAAGCATGGTAAAAGGTGGCTCTCAACTTTTGAAGGGGGTTGGAAGTTTTGAATGTTGGCAGTTTCAAGAGAAAAATAAAAGAAACAACAATTTTGGCGTGGAAAATCTGTTTTCTGTTTTTGTTTTCTATAGCAGCTGCTTGAATGAATTAAATGAGGAATTTTGTGGAATCTTTTAGCACGTATTGAAGCCTCTAGAAGTTATGTTTTGCACCATTTGATAGTTGTCATATTGCTTTCTTTCTTTTTTGTAATTTCTGAGTTTTATTTTACTTACTATTTTGATTGGAAAATGGAATAAAGATGGAGCTTTAGCCTGCACTCCCACTGTACCAAGAAGTATGGGAACCTTGGGAATGTGGCTAAGCTCCTTTATTGTATATATGTTAGCATTAGGAATTAGTAGTTCATATAGCATGCCAAAGGTCTATTCCTAGGTGAGCAGACCATGCCCGATTAGGAAAGACTCAGCAAAAGTGTTTCCAAATGTGCAGGGGTGACTAACCATTGGAAACCAAAGTGTGTAAAGGTTGGAGGGGACCTTACAAAGGTTTGAAAAGAGGCAGGAACAAATACCAATTCATCTGGTGGCTGAAGGAAGAAGACAGTCCTCTTTGTATTCAAGAAAAGCTGAAAAAAAACCCTAAATCTCTCAAAATCTATGTTAGCCCTGTGTACGGCCTAAGAAGGTCCAAAACCATAAAAATATTGAAATGCTCCAAATTGGAGCTAGGGTGACAGAAGCAATTTTGGCCTGATAAGGTGAAGGAGATGAGTGATAAGCATTTTTCTTGTGTGAGGAGGCCTAATCCTAGTAGCCTTTCCAAACCCTAAACTAGGGTTTAATGAAAGTGATAGAAGAAGGAAGATCTGTGCTTGTACAAGAATCTTCCCTTGACTGTTTTAAAGCTTTGAAACCCTATGCACACCCCTAAATGCAAGTTAGGAAACATTTGGAGGTTAACTAATCTTTAAGCTTATTAAGGGCTAGATGGAGTATGTGTGAAAAAGCACCAAGAACATATTGGTAGCAGCAAAATAGTGATGATAGTAGGGTTGGAAATGAACCAGGGGTACCTAAACTAGCAGAGGACCTACAGGTAGAATGGTGGATGAAGTTGTTAGGGTTAGAGATGGCAGATATCTAACAATTAAATGCAGATTTAAATAATAAACAGAGAATGGTTCACCCAATCTGGGCTACATCCACTAAACCGCAGCCATCCAATACTTTTATTATCTAGTGCAAAACCTATTACAATCTCACGAATAATCGTGTTTTTCTTCATACTGTAACCCCCATTCCAACCCCTTTTAACAAGCTTTTAGAAGCTTCCAGAATTAGGGTTTTACAATGTCGGTTTTCTTTCTTTTTCAGAGATTTTTCCTTTTTCACTGACGACGCAAAAAAATGGCAAAATTTTTTTTTCTCGGGGGCTACCACCCCCCCCGCCTGGGGCGGCCGGCCTGGCCCGGACCCCGGAGGACGGGGCCAAGGATACCATGGGCTATCACGATAGCATGATCAGTCGCCACATACCAACAATCTCCCACTTGGAGACTGATCAGGCTCCACACCATCACAACCTCCCACTTGGAGACTGATCCTGGACAACACTACTACACTTACAACTCCCACTGGAAATAAGGACCTTGGACCTTGCTAGTATGTTATACTTCAATTCAACCTTGAAGGCCAACCGAAGCTGAAGAGGAGCTCAGCTTCTCCCTTGGCACCGCTTTCGTAGACATATCTGCTGGATTAACATCTGTATGTATCTTAGCTAGCTTGACTTGTCCATCTTCCAACACCGACCGAATGAAATGATATCTCAATTGTATGTGTTTTTTTTTAGAATGCAAGGCAGAATTCTTTGCAAGATGTATAACACTTTGACTGTTTGTAAATAAGTAATTTCCATCCTGTTGTTTGCCCAACTCATCCATGAAAAATTACAGCCATATCATCTCCTTTGCCGCCTCTGTTGCAGCAACATACTCTGCCTCTGTGGTGGATAAAGCAACCACCTTTTGCAATCAAGAAATCCAACTCACTGTTGTCCCACCAACTGTAAATACATAACCTGTGGTACTCCGCCTGGTATCTATATCCCCTTAAATCTGAGTCAACATAGCCTTTTAAATCAAGATTAGAGCCCCCAAACATAAACACTTATTGATGTTCCTCTCAAATACCCGAGAATCCATTTTGTCAGATTCCAATGCTCAACCCCTGTGATGACTCAACACCTTCTGAATAACTCCACGTATGTGCATTCAAGTCTAGCATACCATGGCGATATAAATCACAAATTAGCATATGGTACCTTGGACATTTTCCTTCCTCCTCTTGTGTCTTTGGACACATATCCTTAGTCAATTTAACATGACTAGGCAAAGGTGTGCTGACAGCTTTTGCATTCTCCATATGAAATCTCTGCAACACCTTTTCAACATAATTAGCCCGAGATAAAAACAATTTTCTGTTTTTCCTATCTCTAGCAATTTTCATACCAAGGATTTGTTTTGCTGCCCCCAAATCCTTCATAGAAAATGATTTTGTTAACTATTGTTTTAACTCACTTATGTGATCCATGTTAGACCCTTCTACAAGCATGTCATCAACATATAAACATAAAATAATGTAGCTATCATTATTCAACCTCTTAAAATAAACACAATGGTCGAATTACACCCCATCAGAAGCCTTGCTCATAAAATCACAAATTTCAAATACCATTGTCGAGGTGCTTGCTTCAAGCCATAAATTTTTCTTCTAACTGCAGAACACTAGTTTCTCCCTACCTTTGACCTCAAATCCTTGTGGCTGTTCCATATATATTTCCTCTTCCAAATCACCATGGAGAAATGTTGTTTTAACATCAAGCTATTCTAAATGCAAATCTTCAACAGCCACAATACTTAAAACAAGACTAATAGTTTACTTTAACATCAGAGAAAAATCTCATCAAAATCAATACCCTTTTTCTGTGCAAACCTCATAACTAACGGTTTTAAATATTTTCTACCTCCATCCTCTTTCTGTTCTTATAACCATTTGTTTGGTAAAGCCTTTTACGCAAGTAACTTGCATAAATCCTAAGTCTGATTTTCCAAAGAAGGAGTCTATTTCTTCTTTTATTCCATGCTCCCACTGAACCTTGGTATCCACCTGCATAGCTTCATCATAATATTCTGGTTCACCAGCATCAGTTAACAAAATAGTATACAAAGAGGGAGAGAATCGTTCTGGAGGTCTACTTATCCTTGAAGATCATCTAACAGGAGTTTGTGGTATTTGTTGCTGTTGTTGTTGCCCAGCATGAGGAACCACTGAAACATCATTGTTGGGAATATCATCCAACACTACATAATCATTTTCTTTCTTCTCATGCTGCAGCAATAGATCTTTGTACAACACTTTTTCATTGAATATGACATCCCTGCTTCTCACAATTTTCTGATTTTCAAAATCTCAAAGCCTATAACCAAATTCATCAATGCCATATCCAACAAATACACATTTCTTTGATTTTGCATCAAGCTTGGTTCTATTTTCAGAATCTACATGTGCAAATGCTTCACAACCGAAAGTTTTGAGAAAAGAATAACTCACCTCTACCTTCCAAGCTTCCTCTAGAATACCAACCCAAAGGATTGAGGGACTTCTATTGATTAAATAAACAATAAAAGGTTTTACGCCTCTCACCACATTTTTTAAAGGCAACTCAACATGCAATCTGTGAGTAGTCTCGTGCACGCCCATTATTGCCCTGTTCATGCGCTAGCTACTCCATTTTCTTGTGGAGAGTCCTTGAACTGCTTACAAATACTATTAGAAGAACAATAATCTTCAAACTTGTTGCAATACTACTCACCATTATCGTATCCGAGACATTTTATCTTTACCTCGCCTCATTCTCAACCAAGCTTTCTCCATTTTTAAAAGTTTCAAATACATCGACGGCTCAAGGAAATAAATCCATACCTTCTAGTTGCATTATCAATGAATGTAAATATAATACGAGCCAATGAGAGAAGATACCGAGCTTCTGTCCCCATACATCCACATGCACAAGCTCCAATTTCTCATCTTTCTTTTGCTTCCCATCCTGAGAAAAACGAACCCCTTTTTAGCTTTCCATACACACAACTTTCACAGAAATCCATATTAACACATTTTAGACCTGGTAAAACATGATTTGAATGAAGTACTTTCATACCTTTTGCACTCATATGCCCAAGTCTATTATGCCACAGTGTTGTTTCAGAGTCCACAACAACTGTATGATCTTCTACCTGCTTAACTGCAGCAACTGTTCCTGAACATTGACCCTTTTCTGTAATAATTAAAGTAGAAGGAATAGTATGTCCTGTACAAAGATATAAGGTGCCTACTTTCACACCTTTTTCTACTACTAAGGCACCCTTTGTAACCTTCCAATTTTTATCACTAAATGTAACAACACAACCTTCATCATCTAAAGGTTGCCTCAATAAATTAAATTTCTACTTAACCTTGGAATGTGCCTTACTTCTTGTAGTAGCTAGTGATCCCCATTTTGCAACTTAATCCTGATTCTTCCCTTTCCAACAATTTGATAGGGTTCATTATCCCAAATAAACCAACCTAAAATCCCCTTAGAAATAATCAAGAAAATAACTTCTATGGGGGTAGTATGGAAATGAAGCTCAATCTAATACCCAAGAATCATTAGCATTATCAAGGGAAAGAATCAGCATCCTCATCGATGACATTTACTACATTTGCCTCTTTTGCTTCCTTCCTTGTTGTCTCCATCTTTATTTTTCCGAAACCAACAATCTTTCTTCAAATGACCTGGGTTACCACAGTACCGACAATCCCTCTTGTCTCTGGATTAGGACCTTTTGTCCTTTGATTTTCCTTGTGACTTCCCATGATTTATAGAATTGTTTCCTCTCTCCTTGTTTTGGCTTCTACTGCAGAGATTCAAAATACCGCCTTGATGTGATGTTCCACCTGAAAGCCTTACTTAATTCTCGCCAAAATAACACCAACATCATCAAACTTCAATGTATTTGAACCAAATGTATCTGCTAATAGCCATTACCAAGCTATTCCAAATTTTCAGCAAAGAACACAGAATCAAAAGAGCCCTAACTTCTTCATCAAAGTTTACTTTTAGAGAGGTTAATTGACTGGTGACTGTATTAAACTCATTCAAATGATCAGTAACTGACCCACCTTCTACCATTTTCATATTAAATAAATGCTTCATAAGCAATACCTTATTCGAAGCGGAAGGCTTTTCATATAACTTCGCCAGGGTTTCCATCAACTCTTCAGTTGTCTTTGCTGCTGTAATATTAAATGCCACCGATTGTGCCAGGCATAGACGAATACTGCCAAGAGCCTTTCTATTCAAGATCTCCCAGTCCTCATCTGACATTGCCGTAGGTTTCTTGGCTTTCCCTTCCAATGGCCATAAATCCTTCTCGAGAGATAGTCCCATCTACATCTTCATAAATCGATGAAGTTCGCCTATTAAACTTCCTCAACCTTTCTTACCTCGTCTTCATTGTTCACTAACTGCGAGACTCCCACCAACCGCGAGGACCTCTGCCATTGCATTTATAATAAAACACAACTCGCCTCCGACACTACTTGTTAGGGTTAGAGATAGCAGATCTAACAATTAAATGCAGATTTAATAAATAGAGAAACTAAAACATACACAGAATAAATCATAACACAGAGAATTTAACGTGGTTCACCCAATCTGGGCTACATCCACCAAACCGCAGCCATCTAATACTTTTATTATCCAGTGCAAAACCTATTACAATCTCACGAATAATCGTGTTTTTCTTCATACTGTAACCCCCATCCCAACCACTTTTAACAAGCTTTTAGAAGCTTCCAGAATTAGGGTTTTACAATGTCAGTTTTCTTTCTTTTTCGGAGATTTTTCCGTGTGAAAAAAAAGGAATTTTCTCGGGGGGCTACCGCCCCCGAACCCCCGCCCGGGGCCCGACCCGGCCCCGGACCCCGGCGAGGATGGGGGGCCAGGGTGTACAGTATAGCCTGATCAGTCACCATATACCAACAGAAGTGACACCTTAGGAGTTCTCAAGGCAAGAACTCAAGGCATTGAGATTGTGATTGTCTCAATCCAACCCTTGCCCTATCAGATTGGTATTAGAGCACAACTAAAGATTTGGGAAAGCAGCTTATATGTCAGAAGTTGAGTCAAGTGAAATTCCCAACATGGTGAAAAATGCACAGTTAGCCAAGATGGTTGAAGAACAAGAAGAGGACAACAAGTCTCTAAAAGAAAGAATAGAGCAACTTGAGGAAGCACTAAACAAGGTGAAGTTGGAAGGTAAAGTCTCAAAAGAAGAAGAGGTTGCAGAGGAGGACAAAGTCCCTAAACCTGAGCCTGTTTTGGAGGAGGAGCCTTTTTTGAAGGCATTAAAAGCCCTGAGTGGAAAAGGACTTGAGGGCATACCACTATTCGATGGAAAGATGGATCCTGATTTGGTCATGGATTAGATAGATGGAATGGAGAATCACTTTGAGTGTAATGGAGTCACAAAAGCACAAAAGGTGAAGGTGGAAAAATCAAGGTTGAGAGGATCAGCCTTGACATGGTGGAAATTTGTTCAGACTGAAAAGGAGAAAGAAGGCAAGTAGCCCATATCAACCTAGAAAGGAATGGTTACTAAGGTGAAGGAAGCCTATATGCCAGATGACTATGAGATCGAACTTCACAAGAAGAGGCAGATTTTAAGGCAGAAAGATCAAGATGTCAACACCTATACTAAAGAGTTTTAGAAGCTTTGCTTGAGGTCAAATGTGGTAGAATATGAAATCCTAAAAGTGGTTAGGTACCTCAATGGTTTGAAGTGGAACATACAAGAAGAGATGGCTTTACTCAGCCCCAAGACAGTCCACCAATGTTATTAGCTGGCTATAAAGATTGAAGAGAGGAATAAAAGGAAGCATGATCAGTCCTCTAAGGGCAGAGGAAGAGGCAGAGATCAAAGAGTACAACATGGAGGTTACCAAGGAAGAGGTAATGATCAAAGAAACCAAGGAGAATCTAAGCTTACTAAGCATGGAGGTGAAACATCTTCAAGAGAAGGATTTAATAGAGGAAGAGGACCTCAAGGAGGTTCAAATAGAGGAAGAGGAGCAGGTAGAAGTAACTCTTACTTTGCCACCATGAAATGTTACCATTGCAACCAGCTAGGTCATCCAGCTTACAGATGCCCGAAGAAGGCTTCTTCTTCAAGCAATGAAAAGAGAGTGGCTTATGCACAAGAGGACACCATGAGTGTCAAATCACCTAAGATCAGTCATATAGAATCAGAAGTAGGAGAAAATCTGATGTTTAATAGAGTGTTGATCAGACAACTAGTTAAAGAAGAACCCAAGCAAAGGAGAGATTTGTTTAGAGCAAGGTGCAAGATATTGGGAAAGGTATGCAAGGTCATTGTAGATTCTGGTTCTATGGATAATATCATCTCTGAGGAGGTAGTAACTAAGTTAAAATTGCAGAAGGTACCTCATACCAATCCCTACAAAGTCACATGGTTGAACAAAGGGCAAAGTGTTCTAGTGAATGAGCAGGTTACAGTGGAATTCTCGATTAGAGGCTACAAAGACAAGCTGATTTGTGATGTACTACCCATGGATGCATGCCATCTTCTTCTTGGTAGGCCATGGCAATATGACAGAGGTGCTATATATCATGGGAAGGAGAACACCATTGAATTCAAGAAGGACGGAAGAACCTTCAAGCTACAGTCATTGACTGAGGATGGTGAGGGGCAGTCAAAGGTTCCTAACATTATGTTGAGTAGTGGCAAGGAGTTCATCAAGGATCTACATCAAGGGAATGAAGGTTATGTGGTCCTAATGCAGTCCAAAGAGGAAAAAAAGGTTGAGAAGATAGTCATACCTAAAACAGTTCAAAGGCTGCTAGAAAAGTACAAGAGCATAGTGAGTGATGGAACACCTGCAACTCTACCACCAAAGAGAGCAATAAGTCATCAAATTGACTTCATACCTAGAGCCTCATTGCCTAACAAAGCAGCATACAAGCTTACACCTGAGCAGAACCAAGAGGTGGCTAGGCAAGTGGAAGAATTGTTGAATCAAGGTCTAATTCACAAGAGCATCAACCCTTGTGCAGTCCCAGTTGTTTTAGCAACAAAGAAAGGAGGTAAGTGGAGACTTTGTACAGATTCTAGAGTAATTAATAGGATCACCATTAGGTATAGATTCTCAATACCTAGAATTGAAGATTTAATGGATTGCCTTGGAGGAGCACAGTATTACACCAAGTTGGATCTTAAGAGCAGGTATCATCAAATCAGAATCAAGGAGGGTGATGAATGGAAGATAGGTTTTAAGACAAATGATGGCTTGTATGAGTGGAAAGTGATGCCATTTGGCCTCTCAAATGCCCCTACAACATTCATGAGACTAATGAATGAGGTGCTTAAGGACTTCATATGGATTTTTGTGGTAGTCTACTTGGATGATATACTAATTTTCAGTAAGACAGCAGAAGAACATTTGAAACATGTGGAGATGGTACTAAAAAGGCTGCAAGAAGAACAATTGGCAATCAACCTTGAGAAGTGTGAGTTCTTCAAACAATAAATTGTGTATCTAGGCTTTGTAGTATCCCAAGGAACATTGAAGATGGATCCAAGCAAGGTGGAAGCCATCCTAAACTGGCCTACACCAACCACAGCAAGAGAGGTAAGAAATTTTCATGGTTTAGCTTAGTTTTATAGGAAATTCATCAGGAATTTTAGTGGTATATGTACACCAGTTCTGGATACTATTAAGGGAGGTATAAAAAAAAAGTTTAAGTGGACCCAAGTAGCTGATAGAGGGTTTGAAAAGCTGAAACAAGAAGTGGCACCACAACCTATCATGTTATTTCCTAGTTTTGATAAATTGTTTACAGTTGAGTGTGATGCAAGTGGAGTAGCAGTAGGAGGAGTACTTAGTCAAGAAGGTAGGCCAGTAGCCTTCTTTAGTGAAAAAATCAATGAAGCCAAACAAAAATACTCCACCTATGATATGGAACTTTATGCTTTAGTGCAGTCCCTTAGGAAGTGGAGGCATTATTTATTGCCCAAAGAGTTTGTGGTTTTCACAGATAACCAGGCACTCAGTTACATCAACACCCAAGAGAAGTTAAGCAATAGAAATTTGAAACATTTGGATGGAGTACATCCAAGCCTTTACATTTACCATTAACCACAAGAAGGGATATCAAAACAAAGTAGTAGATGCATTAAGTAGGAGAATGTTGACAGTCGAAGAGATATAGCTAAAAAGCATTGGATTAGAGAGTTTTAACGATCTCTATGGTGAGGATGAAGATTTCCCAGAAGCCTACAAGGTATGTTCAGATTTTGAAAATCACTTTCATAGTAAATATGCTGAGTATACACTAAAAAATGGATTGTTATTTAAGGGCAATCAGTTATGTGTCCCAAGAGGATCAATGAGGGAAAATCTGATCCAAGAGAAACACAATGGCAGTCTTAGTGGGCATTTTGGTATTAACAAAACTTTAGAGCAAGTTCAAAGGTTCTATTACTGGCCTAAGTTAGCAAGAGATGTCAGAAGATATGTGGAACAGTGTGTTGTTTGCATGAAAGCCAAAGGGGGAGCTAGCAATGTTGGTTTGTATCAGCCCCTGCTATTCCTAACAGACCATGGGAGTGTGTGAGCATGGATTTTGTGGTAGGTCTTCCTAAGACCAAAACTGGTTTTGATAGTGTCTTTGTAGTTGTGGAAAGATTTAGCAAGATGATTCACTTTATCCCTTGCAAGACTACACATGATGCAAGTTACATAGCCCATCTTTTCTTCAGGGAAGTTGTAAGAATCCATGGATTTCCATTGAGCATTGTATCAGACAAGGATGTGAAGTTCATGAGTCATTTTTGGAAGACTTTATGGAGCAGATTGGGAACAAATCTATCTTTTGGATCAGCTTACCATCCTCAGACTGATGGTCAAACAGAGGTGGTTAACAGAGTGCTAGGTAATCTTTTGAGGTGCTTGATAAAGGAATATGGACAGACAAGGGACATGGTGATTTCTCAAGCTGAGTATGCTTATAATGATAGTGTAAACAGAACTACAGGGAAAAGTCCATTTGAAGTTGTGTATGGGATGCACCCAAGAGGAGTTTGTGAACTTAGAGACCTTGGATCTCAGGAGAATAGGAGTGGACATGCAGAAGACTTCACTCAGACCATGAAGGAGATTCATGAGCAGGTTAAGAAGACAATCACAACAACAACACAAAAATTGAAAGATAAAGTTGATGTGTCAAGGAGAGATGTGCAATTTGCAATAGGTGATTATGTTATGGTTCATCTTAAAAAATAAAGGTTGTAGAAGGGAATGTCAACAAAAATGCAGATGAAAAGAGTAGGACCATGCAAGGTGTTAGCTAAGTATGGGAAGAATGCATACAAGATAGAATTGCCATCTAATTTGGGCATATCTCCAATCTTTAATGTTGCTGATTTAATCAGGTACAAGGGGAAAGTCAATGATGAAGCTCAAAAAAGTAAAGAAATCTTTAAGGATATCAGTAATATACCCCTTCCAAATCAAGAGAAACCTCAGGAAGAGAAGGTCTTGGAGTCCAGGGTGAAGAAAGCTACAAGACACAAGGAATACATGGAGCACCTTGTCAAGTGGAGGAACAAACATGAATCTGAGGCTACCTGTGTTGAGGAAGCTGAATTTAAGAAGCTAGGCATTGAACTCTCACTGATATCACCTCAAGTTCCTTGATCTTTGTGCAGAGAGGGGGAGAATGGTGCAGGAGCACCTAGCAAGGTGCAAGTTTGTCTTTTTAAGTTTTTGGTTAAAATCCTTTTGTTATGTTTTGTTGGTCTTGGGGACCATATTATTGGTGTTTGGGGACCTTTTGGTTCTTAGGTTAAAATTTGAATAAGGTTGGAAACCTTTTTGTGGTCTTTTCCTAAACTTTTGTCAAAAATTGGAAAACACACTGTGTTTTACAAAAGCAAGCTTTTGGTCATTCTTAGGCTAAAAATGAAAACCTAACTATTTTATAAGTGTGGTAAAAGGTGGTTCTCAACTTTTTAAGGGGGTTGGAAGTTTTGAATGTTGGCAGTTTCAAGAGAAAAATAAAAGAAACAACAATTTTGGTGTGGAAACTCTATTTTTTGTTTTTGTTTTCTGTAGCAGCTACTTGAATGAATTAAATGAGACATTTTGTGGACTCTTTTAGCATGTATTGAAGCCTCTATAAGTTCTTTTTTGCACCATTTGATAGTTGTCATATCACTTTCTTTCTTTTTTGTAATTTCTGAGTTTTATTTTACTTGTTTTGACTGGAAAATGGAATAAAGATGGAGCTTTAGCCTGCACTCCCACTGTACCAAGAAGTATGGGAACCTTGGGGATGTGGCTAAGCTACTTTATTGTATATATTTCAGCATTAGGAATTAGTAGGAGTTCATATAGCATGCCAAAGGTCTATTCCTAGGCGAGTAGACCATGCCTGGTTAGGAAAGACTCAGCAAAAGTGTTTCCAAATGTGCAGGGGTGACTAACCATTGGAAACCCAAGGTGTGTAAAGGTTGTAGGGGACCTTACAAAGGTCAGAAAAGAGGCAGGAACAAATACCAATTCATCTAGTGGCTGAAGGAAGAAGATAGTCCTCTTTGTATTCAAGAAAAGCTGAAAAAAAACCCTAAATCTCTCAAAATTTGTGTTAGCCCTGTGTATGGCCTGAGAAGGTCCAAAACCATAAAAATCTTGAAGTGCTCCAAATTGGAGCCAGGGTGACAGAAGCAAGTGTGGCCTGATAAGGTGAAGGAGAGGAGTGATAAGCATTTTTCTTGTGTGAGGAGGCCTAATCCTAGCAGCCTTTCCAAACCCTAAACTAGGGTTTAATGAAAGCAATAGAAGAAGGAAGATTTGTGCTTGTACAAGAATCTTCCCTTGACTGTTTTAAAGCTTTGAAACCCTATGCACACCCCTGAATTCAAGTTAGGAAACATTTGGAGGTTAACTAGTCTTTAAGCTTATTAAGGGCTAGATGGAGTATGTGTGAAAAAGCACCAAGAACATAATGGTAGCAGCAAAATAGTGATGATAGCAGGGTTGGCAATGAGCCAGGGGTACCTAAACTAGCAGAGGACCTACAGGTTGAATGGTGGATGAAGTGACACCTTAGGAGTTCTCAAGGCAAAAACTCAGGGCATTGAGATTGTGATTGTCTCAATCCAACCCTATCCCTATCAACACCCTTCTGTATTCTAGAAATTTTAAATATATGTCAATCATGGAAATTGCAAATTTGTTTTCATGAGTTGAATTTGGTCCCATATTTTGCAAAAAGACACAAGGGTTTGAATGTTATTTTATGATGGCCAATCAATATAATGAATAGTGAACTCATATGACAACCAGTAATCATAAAAAGGGAGTTTATTATGGGATACACAATCTTACATATACCAGTGATCTTCAAGTAAGATATGAGGACAAAAAATGTGTGAGCTAAATGACCTAGGGTAATCTTCAAATTGTGGACAATGTTTATGTAAGACAATAGCCCTTTTAGCTATACAGATAATTGTGTAAATCATGCAAAGAGAGGAAGAGAAAGTGGACATAAATCTTTACAATTCTTAATAGTTTATAAGGGATTTTATTGTCTTAACAATCACAATGGGGCTAGAGGAGAGTGATTTAACAGTGGAACATCACAAAGGAAAGAGTGACACTTTGGATACATGTAGTGACTAGAGGCTAAAAGCATTCAGTAATTATATTTGATAATAGCCAAGAATCTATAGGCATTCAGCTAAGTTGACAATAGCCAAAATGACAAAAAACATGGTGATACCCCTATGGTTTGAGGATAAAAATCAATGCATTGAAAAGTGGGTAGTGTTTTAAATTTTTCTTAAGTGACATCTTGCACTATGATAAATAGATCAAGTTGCCTCCAAAACTGCCTTATAAAATTGATCAAATGATCTCCAAAAGCCATGAAATTTCACGAGTATGTTAATTGATGGTAGGGGAGTGTGGATGTAGGAAAAATTGATATGGAATTATCAAATTGCAAACTATAAATGCCGAAAGTTGTTTACTCAACATTTTTTGAAAAATTACCACTGTCCAGCTCAATTGAAACCTTCTACTTGCCTTCTTTGAAAAAATGTCAAATGCAATTCTGAGAAGCTATTGTAGACACGTAAAACATACTGATTGACATTGTGCATCTGATCCTGACCTACTAACATCGTTTCTTCCAGAATCATCCCTCGATCTAACCATTTAATCAAATCTCTGTATTTGATTAAATTCATCAATATTCCTCTCTTAATTAAATAAATCATTTTATCTAATCAAGTCATCTCTTTTGCTAATTTTAAATCAATCCATCTGATCTAATTATCCCTATTTAATTAAATAATCAGTTTATTTGATTAAATTTCTAAAGTCTATCCATTAAATTAAATAAATTAAAGCCTTATTTGATTTAATCTAACACCATCTCTTTTAATTAAATAAATCAAAATCCTTATTTAATTAATCTTTGGTCATATTCTTCTCTTATTTGATTTAAATATATCCATAAATTTGAGTCAAATAGGTCACATCATCTAACCTCTCTCATTAAATTAATTCACCCTTGATCAATTTAATCTCATCTCATTTCCCATCCTCTGGATAATGCAAGTTGCACATGAAAATAGGTTTAATTCATTTATTAAATCTTTATTTCCCTCACAATGGCATCTTTTGGAATATTTTTTCAATTTGAATTCAAAAATGTCAAGTCAACATATGCATCCAATAAAGAAATAATTTCATCTTATATGTCCTTTTCCTTGAGCCAAGTGACATTTATTACATTTTCCCTTCCCCCTCACAACTCATTTCAACAAATTTAAAATTCAAAAATAAGTATTTATGGGTACAACCCTTAAATATTTCATCCACTCATGGTTTGACAAGTGGCATTATGCCATTGGATGAATATTAGTCCCACATTGCTCTATTTTGGATATTCATCCCTTTTCTCATTCTATAAATGAAGAGCTCATCTCCTCATTTGATTATCCACAATTTGAGTATACTTATTATGCTCAAATATCTCTCATCAACAAGTTCTAGACTAGGTTTTGCAGATTTTGGCTTGGAGCTCTCACTCTTCATCAACAAAGTGGATCAATCTCTTCAACACATCAGTTTTGCATCATAGGAATTGGGAAAGGGTCAATTTTCACATCAAATTGGCACCAATTCCCCCATGGGATCATGAGTTTGCACATCTAATTAGGATTCAAATCTTTGTTTTATCATTTTCATTGTATTCTTCAATATTTTCTTCCTAGTTTGAATGTTGTAAATGGATTTCATGGGAATCCTTGTTTTGGCTTGTAATTCCTTGATTAACATTGTTTACTCATGTTTTTTAGTAGGTACAAAGGCCGAGGTTCACACATTTGGTACTAGAAGGAGGGCATGAAATCATTCTTTCTCATCTTTTTTTAAAAATTCTATGTTTCTGTTCATACATAGGAAATTCTAACACTAGGAGCTCAGTGTCACTATTTTGGTGCTACTGTCTCTTCAGCGTTGCTATATAGCACGGCTTAAGATTAAAACTGCGACGCTGGGCTTGTCCGGCCTAAAAAAATCAAATTTCTAACTCCACCGTTGGACTTGCTGACTGGAAAAAAATTTCAAAAAGGATTAAACTTCGACACTGGACAGAAACTGCGACGTTGGGTGAAAAGTACAATGCAGTTGAGCTCTTTGTCCCAACATAGAGCGATGTTGACTGGCGAGCAGCGCTGTGAGGGCACCGCTGGGAGACCAAAATGTGACGTAGTCATGAGTTGTGACGCTGGAAGATAGTTAAAAGGGAAAATTCAATTTTAGCATGTGCTTTTGATTTATGATTAATTTTTCCTCTATTTCCTGCTTTTTAGTTTCTTTGTTTTTCCAGAATCTGACTAGTTTTTCCTCCTTGTAGGTTGGAAATTGAAATAAAAAGAAGGAGAAGCATGAGAAGGATGTTCATCAAATCCAAAGTGTTTTTAAACACTATAGTGATTGCTTAACACTTTTTCACAGAATTGTTATCTTTTTCTTCCTTACGATACTAGTTTTCATTTGGGTCTAAAAAGAATCTTTCTATTTCTTGTAAAGGGTTAAAACGAACAATAGGATCAACAACTTACTAGATTTTGTTTATTGGATTAACAATTGAACAAAGTGTTTATCATTTGTCATTTGGTGCTTAAAATGAACTCACATTTTGCTTTGAGGATTTAAAAGGAACAAGTGCAACTTTGTTCGTTGTGAAGGCTTACTTAAACTAAAGGCATTGAAAAAGGACGTATGCACTTCTCTTGCACTTTATAGTGACCTTGAGAATCAAAAGGCCTTTTTCATGACTTTAGGGTCAGACAAAGCAATCACCTCCACACTTTGATTTGGGTTTAAAATTGAACAAAATCTTGTACAAGTGTGAGTGGTCACATTTTCACATATATTCTATCTTTGTTGCCATCAAAGATTGATCAAGTTATGGATTTTGTCTTTACTCGCTTTTGTTTATCCTAGAGGGCCTTCCTTGGGGAAAAAGTACTCACCCAGAGGAACGACTCAACTAGTAACACTTTAAAGCCAAGAGTATTTCCAATCGAGATATAAATGTGGATATTGCAAGAAATGCCAATATCACGTGGTTGACTTTGACAAGATGGATCCGAAAGGGGACTCTTGCCACATTGGGTCAACTCCTACGAACAGAAAGTCCTTATTAAAACCCATGTGCTAGAATTTTCCAAAATCCTTAATCTATTTGTTGGTGCAAGAACTGTTGTTTTGAAGCTGCCCCACACTTTTACGGTCTTCTAGTAGAAATGGAATACATGCCATGGGAGTTTCATGGGTGTTGATGCTTGGCTGCCCTATATAAGTGAGTGCCATGGAGGGGAGCCAGTGGGGTCAAGCATCTAACCATTCACTAGAGATAAGCGTAGCTAGGCTTGTCCAAGTGGGAATCCAACAAATATTGTCTTACACATCCATAGGATTGTACTTATTCTTGGGATACAAAATGCATTGCGTGATTGAAAACATCTTGAAAACAAACACTTAACACTATCATCCAAATTTCAAACCCTTTTGGAGACAAATGCAATTGACACAATCCATATGTTATTGCTTGCCCTTGGGATTTACATCCTTAGAGGTTCCTAAACATTGGATTACATCTTGATTTGTTTCCATAAGTAAACAATAGGTAAAACCTTGTCTTAAGTTCATCAAATTTTCACCTAACATACTTTGTGGGGTTTGAAGAAATTAAGACATTGGACATCTTAGTTTGAAACTTAATCATAAGAAAGTGTTTTTGGTAAAATAAATTCATTAAGAAAAGCTAAGCAAAATGAACTTTCATGTGTGTTGAAGACTCATGATTTCAAAATCCAAAGCAAAAATCATTGTTTCAAAATCCAAAAATGTGTGTTCAAATCAAATCATTCTTTGGTCACAAAGGTCTATAGGAAGCATTTGCATGCTCTTCAATACCTAGGTCTAGGCAAACAAAGTGTCCTTTATAGGTTCATCTTAGGATCAAAAGAAAATCAAAATCCTTTTTCATCCATCCTTCAAACATCAAAGAAAACATCATCTCACAAATCATCTTTTGAAAAATCTTGAAATCATCCTTACTACTAGGCTTTTTGGAAAAATCCAAATCACCAAAATCATCAAAACCTTTGAGATTAAAACCCTTGAAAACATCATCAAAATCACCTCTAGCTAAGTGTGTGTAGATGCATCCTTTTGCATATACTTAGTCAAAGATTATCAAAAACATCTTGTTTGGCTTAGTACATGGAGATGAATCCTTCCACATATGCTTAGTGAAACTATCATCTTGCTTGGATAGGTGTGGATAGATGCATCCTTCTTCCCACACATAATCAAACTATCACCTTTGGATCAAAACTATCCCTTAGGTAATCATCCAACATCTTAGGGTCTTTTTGTTCAAAATCAAAAGCAATCAAAATAAAAATCAAGGAAAAAATCCCAAATCCAAAAAAATAAAAAAATAAAAATCCAAAACATATCTGAAAGTCCTAAAATCCTAGTGTCTCCTTCAAGAGTTATCAAAAGATCATAGCATTCACCCCATCCATCTTACATCATCATCATATCACCTTTTGATCTTCAAAGATATCCTAAAATTTTCTACTTTGGCCATAAAGTAGGGATCAATCAAAAGAATCAAGAAACTCATTTTCCATTCTTAAAAAAATGATCCTTGTTTTATGGTTCAAACTAGATCACAATACAAGAAAATCATGGAAGCCAACAAAGAAACACCTGCTTCAAGCAATCTTAGCCAAATGAATGTTGAAATAAATCCTGCCGAATCAAGTAATCCTTTGATTCTCTCACAAAATCCACAAGAAGAAGCTCAAGGAGAAGACCTCCCATTTGGAATGTCTCACGACGAAATAACTGAGATGCTTCAAAATCCAAAAAACCATAAGATTGTCAATATCATGATGAAGCTTAACCCTTCATTATACATGCTTGAACTAGCAAAGCAAGGGGCCAAATTACCTTTGGATTTTGACATGAGCACCATAGTGGAGACATATTTTCCTCCAATCTCATCCACCATTCCCATCTCATCTACACCCCCATCCCAAAACATCACGCAAAATATTCCGCAAATCACGACATCTTTTACTCGAACCCAACCCAATGTTAACAAGGGAAATGCATTTCTCAATGCTCTACAAGTAGACCCCCTTGTTAATAATCAAAACCTGGAAGCAAAAACTACCTTGGAACAAAACATACTTGAAAACCCATTACATAAGAATGTTCCTCTCACCTTCCATCATGATCCATCATCATCATACTTTCGTGCAACGCCTCAAAATCCTCTCCTCACAAATGCACAAGAGGAAGGAGACATGTTCATATCAGGTGGCATCTTTGACACCACAACATTTTCACAAGAACTTGCACCCCTCACATTTCCACCTCTTCCACCATTACTATCATCATCCACATCACTCCTTGGTTTAGGGCTTCCCCCTCTATCGAATATCAATCAAACCACTATCCCAAATATCAATCAAAGCATCATACCAAATGCTCAAAATTTGTCATTGATATCACAACAACAAACGACAAACACACAAAAAATGCAACATCATCAAACATCCCTTTAACATCACAAAATATGATCTCCCAAGGATGAACCACATCAACATCCATCACACTAAACACCAATACCACCCTCATAAATACTATTCCAAATCCACCTCCACCCCCACCACCACCAACTTCCACAACATCAAGCCAATATGACGCAACATTGCAAGATAATTTTCAAAGAGGATACCAACAAGTTTAGAAACAAAAAGCCAAACAACTAGTTGTTTAGCAAGCTGCTCAAGCTATGCAAGCCACCCAAATAGCACAAGCCGCATTACAAGTGCAACAAGCCCAAGCACTATTACAACAACAACAACAAAAAGCCGCCCAAGCTGGTCAAGCATTACAAGCATTGCAAGCACAAAATGTTGCACAAACCCTACTACAACAACAAGCAGCACAAATGCAAGCACAAGCACAAGCTCAATATTAGGCACAACAAGCCCAATATCAAATACAAGTAGTGGAATTACAAGCATATGAACAAGCAATTAAGCAATATCAAGAGCAGCAAGAAGCAGTAGAATTTGCAGCCCAACAAAAGGTATTGTTGGAGTAGCAACAAGCACAACAACAAGCATTGTTAGAGCAACAACAAGTGCAAATCTTAGCATAGCAACAACAAGATCAACAACAAGCGTTGTTCATACAAAAGTAGGTGGAATCCTACCTCGCTCGGAAAAACATACAAATACCATCAAATAATACGTCAAACAACACATCGACTAACCCACCCATCCAACCCATGATTGAAACACCCAAAAACACTTTCATCCCACCCTCTAATCCAAAAAATGATGTAACAACACAAATCAGATTGCTCTCACAACAATTGCTCAATATTCAATCAGAGCGAACAATGAAGACACCAAGCAAGTTGTGTCTATATCCATTTGATAGGAACCTAGTAATGAAACCATTCCCCAAGGGATTTGAGATCCCCAAATTTGACAAATATCGAGGGACAGGAAACCCTGAAGATCACATCAAGGAATTCCAGGTTCATTGCATGGAAGTCGCATATGACGATACTTATCTGATGCAGCTATTTCCTAGGAGTCTAGTTGGCCACGCTATGGAATGGTTCTCTCGTCTACCATAAGGCATTAGAACATTTCAAGAAATCATAGACGCATTCATTAAAAACTACGCATGCAACATTGCAATGGATGTTAGTCTAAAAGAACTCTCAGCTCTAAAGAAAGGAAAGAACGAATCATTTGCTTCCTTCTTACAATGATGGCGATCAAAGGCCAATCGAAGCAAGTGGACCATGCTAGAAGAACAACAAGTTTGCACCATCATTTCCAACCTTAGCCTCTTGGAATTTCATCTCAAGGTCCAAGGAATTACCACATATGATCAATTAATCCCTAAAGCACTCAGCATCGAACGAGCCCTCATGACTCAACCTACGGGATCATCATCATACTCTGAACAAGAAAACAACTTCCCACCATCCAATTACAATGATAGACCTCACACATGGGCAAGAAACAAAAATGTTATTAATAATGGTGTCGTCGATGCCAAGGTGGTCATTAGTGGTCCTCGCCAAAATACAACCACACCGTAAATCCAATCACAACACCAAAACACTCATCACATAACATACCAACCAAATAACAATCCAACCATCAATAATCTCAGTGATCAAAGAGGACCACCGTAATGCAAGAGTTACCTAAAGTGAAAGTACACTACTTTGGGGGAACCACTTGAGGACATCATGAAAAAGCTCATAGATGAAAAACTCATCAAAGTATCTACATTTGAGAATTACCAAGAACCCGAAATCAAACCTCCTTGGTATAACGAGAATCAACTTTACAAATTCCATAAAATAAAAGGCCATACCACAAACAGTTGTATGAGACTCAAAAATATCGTCCAAGATCTCATTGATAAGAAAATGATAAACGTAGAACAACCTACAGGAAACCAAGATCTTAAGATATACACAAATCCGATGCCAAATCATGGCAATAAAGGGAATCAAAAAGATAAAGGGAAAGGCACCCACTCAAACATAAATCATGTGTATGAAATAGTCGTTGCCTCCCTAGATGAAAACTGCATGGTCATTACTATCAAGGGTGCCTATGCTGAAGATTGTGGAGTCACCACAAGAGGCAACAAAGTAACTATCACAGGATCATCCCAGCCAAACAAAACCCCTACATACAGATCTGCTCCTAATGGTTACAATGTGCTAGACCAACTCAAGAGAACACCAACGCAAATCTCCATCATGGAGTTGTTAAAAATCTCATTGTCCCATAGGAAAGTCCTTGAAGAAGCCTTGGCCTCATCCACTGTCCCTATAGACCTTAATGCAGAGCAATTCCAAGCTATGGTTAGAAACATCATTATGCCTAATATTCTTACATTCTTCGACCAAGATTTCCCCACCCAACCATCTCATAACCGTGCACTTCACCTGGAATCTATAGTACATAAGAGAAAAATCAAAAGAGTCTTGGTGGATGGTGATGCGGGTTTGAATATTTGTTCTCTCAGCCTCATCAAGCAGTTGAAAATATCAGAAGATTCCATTAACAAAGGGAAAGGCATCACAATAAGAGCATATGATGATCAAGAAAGAGTGTCTCAAGGAATGATCAAACTCCCTGTTCAAGTAGGGACAACTTTCATGGAAACCACTTGTCAGGTCTTGGACCTTGACTTGTCGTATAACATCCTCCTATGATGTCCATGGATTCATGCGATGAAAGTAGTAGCATCAACCTTCCACCAATGTGTGAAATTTACACATAATGGACAAGAAGTTACCATCCATGGAGATCCCGAACATTTCTCATACTGCAAAAATCTTGAAGCAAAGTATTACAAAATCCCCCAAGTACCAAAAAGTGATGAGGGCCCATCCACACAATACATTAATCTTGCCACCCTCACATCCACTTCTGAGATAGAGACACCCGCCATTCCTACCATTTCTAACATCAAGCTCATCATCCAAGAGGATAGTTGTGGAAGCTACATGATCCCTAACAATGCTTTTGTGATAGGAGAGTTACCAAAATATCCTAGATCACAAGGACACCCACAACAAAATCAAGCTTCCACATCCCAAACGTCTCCTAAAGACTATCCTGAATTCACAAGCTAGGGAGATCTGGGCCAAGAGGTCATTCAGACAAATCCATCGCATATGCTATACCAAGATGAGAGACAAACAACTAATTTACCAATGGATGAAAGTAGCAAGGGTCTCCAAATGATGCTTGCAATGGGTTACGACAGAAATCAAAGACTAGGACAAAATGAAAATGGCCTTATAATACCCATCATGCCAGAGACGCGACCAATAACAAACCTTGGCCTTGGATGTACCCATCTGTGTATAACCATACGTGGCCGAAGTCCATCAATTAGAGCAGTTAGTAAACCCTATCAACCAACAACAGCAGAACTACAATTACTAGTATCTACAGGCCGTGTCCTAGATAACTATACCTTTGATATAACCGATGTCTATAGCATTAGTGATGACGAGGATACCATGACCGATCTACCTAGGTTATTTGAATATACCACCCTATGCATGATTAGTACCTTATCCTTCAAACTAGACCATCAAAATCATGAGATCCACTTGGTATATCCCCAAATCATCGATTATGACCAACGAGGACCACCAATTCTTGATACATTAAAAAATGATGAGGTACTCTCAGAATTCATGGGATTGATGGATAACATTCCAGATGGGGATCACAAGGTAGGGTTTATAATGGAGTTGGACACACAGGCCTATTACGGAGAAATGATTGAATCCTTCAGTCACAAAAGTGAGAAACTAAGAATCATATCTAAGTCCTTGAGTGAAAACCACATAGTGGCACTCTTTGACAAGAAAAAAGTAAAAAGAAAGGACACATCCAATGGTGAAAACCTCCCTGAGGCACCTGAGGATGGGGGATTCAATCTTCCTCTAAGAGTTATTCATAAGGAAAAATCAGCAGTTTTGGCCGAAAAATGCAATCCTATCAACCTAGGAACAGAGGAGACTCCGCATATCACATTCTATGTGGAATCACTATTATCAGAAGAGTAAGAACTCCTAGTAGTATTCCTAAGGGAGAGGAAAATAAACTTCGCATGGAGTTATGCTAACATGCTAGGGCTTGATCCAGAGACTGTGGTTCATCACTTAGCAGTATATCCAAAGGCAAAACCTGTCAAACAAAAGCTTCACAAAATGCATCCTTAGATTGCCCTATTGGTCAAAATGGAGCTAAAAAATTTGTTAGATACAAGATTCATCTGACCCATAGATTATCCATAATGGATATCAAGCTTGGTACATGTTTTGAAACCCAATGGAGCAATTCAAATTTGCACTAATTTCAGAGATTTGAACAAGGCATGTCCAAAAGATGACTTCCTACTTCCCAACATCGACATGATAGTGGACATGACAACAGGACATGAGATGTTGTCACTAATGGATGGATTCTCAGGATACAATCAAATCATGATAGCAAAAGAGTATCAGCACAAGACAACTTTCACTTGTCCATGGGGGACTTACTACTGGAACATGATGCCATTCGGCCTAAAGAATGCAGGAGCAACATATCAAAGGGATATGACATTGATCTTCGATGATATGATCCATAAGATAGTTGAAGACTATGTTGATTCAACATCCTAGCTAAGTCCAGAAAAAGACAAGATCACATAGCAGCTCTGAGTGCCATCTTTGACAGACTGGAAGAATACAAAATCAGACTAAACCCAAAGAAGTGTGTCTTCGGTATAAAATCAAGTAAACTACTAGGATATATTGTGTCAATGAGGGGTATTGAGGTGGGTCCAACAAAAGTGAAATAAATTCTTGAAATGGAAGCACCAAATACATTAAAACAATTGAGAAGCCTCCAAGGTAGACTCCAATGCATTCGAAGATTCATAGCATAGTTAGCAGACAAACAAAATCCATATTCTCACCTACTCCACAAGGGAGTAGTATACAAATGGGATGCCAAGTTTGAAGAGGCATTTAACAAAATCAAAGAATATCTACTAACACCACCAGTCCTAATGCCACCCCTCCTAAAGAAACCATTGATCCTTTATGTATCAGCAATAGTAGCAACCCTTGGAGCTCTCCTAGCTTAGCATGATGAAAATGGAAAGGAAAGGGCTATCTACTATATCAGCAGAAAAATGGTAAGACATGATCTAAATTACTCATTCATCGAAAAAGCATGCCTCGCAGTAGTGTTTGCATCACAGAAATTTAGACATTACATGTTAGCACACAAGATAAAGCTCATCACCAAAATTGATCCCCACAAGTATCTACTATCAAAGGCAATGCTCACAGGAAGAATGGAAAAATGGGTGATGATACTGTCAGAATATGACATTGAGTATGTGGAACGAAAAGAAATTAAGGGCCAAGTTATTGTAGATCAACTAGCAGAAGCACCTATTTATTCTGAGAATCCTCTTGTCTCAGAATTCCTAGATGAATCCATTTTTTACCTCAACATAACTAACCACTGAAAACTATACTTTGATGGTTCATACACATAGCGCAGATCAGGAGCTGGTGTCTTTTTCATCACTCCACAAGGGGATTGCATACCAAGGTCATACAAATTGGCATTTCCATGCACTAACAACATCGCGGAATATGAGGCCTTGACCATAGGTCTTAGAATAGCAGTGTATTGGAACATCATGACTCTCAAAGTGTATGGAGACTCTCAATTGATCATAAATCAAGTTAATAATGAATATCAGACCAAGGATGACAAGCTCACTCCATAAAAGAAATTGGTGGAGACTCTCAAAGAATCTTTTATAGAAATAACATTTGAACAGATTCCTAGAACCAACAATAGAGCAGCAGACACCATGGCGACAATTGGGTCCTTATTAGATATCCCTCACAACACTCCAAAATATGAATTTTTGATTGAATAGCTTCTCGTACCTGCATTCAAGGTACCAGAATCAAAATTTGTGTGTGAAATCATTGGTCCTAGTGATCCTTGGTACCTTGAAATTTACACATACCTTATGTTAGCTCTAAAAAATGCAGGCAGAATGCCTCAAGAGACTGCCAATCTCTTGATATGTTTCAACGTAATAGACAAGGTCAAAAGAATTTAACCTTCTACTCTTTAGGTGCTGCTAAACCTAGGCAGGTGTACCTTTCTGAATGAAGTAGACTTGACTTATGATTATCTCTCTTATAGTGATTTGTCAACAATGGCATATGGAAGTGAACAAATGAAATCAAACTTGGTATAAATAGCAATAGCAATATTCTTAATCTAAATCCTAAAATGCTCAATTAACAGATGTAAAGAAACCAAATGAATCCAAATGATGAAATGTAGAGACTAGTGCCTTATTGGGTATGTGGAGTCAAATGAAATCAAGATGAGGAACACTTCTCTGGAGAAAACTCAAATTATCTGGAATATATGCTATTTACAACTTGTGTAAACATGCAAGACTATGGCTACTAAGCTCTACTTTAACAATCCAAATGAATCTCTTTGATTACTGTGATCAACTAAAAGGATTTAATCTTTACTTGAAAGAACCAATCAATTAACCACATAGATACAACAAATGTGCACTGATGAATTGAATATAAACTTGTTACATCAATTTAAACAACTAGAAAGAATCCATCTTGGAGACAACTTAGCAACACTTCCATTAAATTCAATAGATAATTGACACCAAAAATGTGTAGCAACATCAATTGACCTTCATAAATACCTCCATTTTAAATCATGCATCATATTCTCTGATCTAAGAATGTTTATTCTACTGTATCCATCATCTACCTAATGTATATCAAAAATCTAATAATTCATGATATTTTACAATCACAAGATGCAAATTTATACACCAGCATCAGAAAAATATATCAAATTGAGATCTCATGT